>JABFDZ020000008.1:25245434-25259719 GCA_019775955.2 Pollimyrus isidori
AGGACATTAATGCAGCTGCTAAATGGAAAACGCTGGAATGCCCCCCCCCCCCCCCAACCCCACCCACCCCTCTCCCTGCAGCTGGTGGCCTCAGTCCAGCTCCTAAGCACACAGCCACATGTGGGAATGAGCTCACTTACAGCTTGGGCAGCTCAGGTAGGCAGTGCTGGGTGCGGCAGCCCGGCACAGTGGGGGTAAGGGTCACAGTCACGGCTGCCTACTAAGGAGCAGCTGGGGGGTTGGGGGGATGCAGGGTGCGTGAGAAGGCACAGGGGAGGAGTGCAAATGACACACAGATGTAATTCTCTATTTTTAACACTTATTTGATCACCGTTTTTTCAGTTTGATGACCGAATTGCTATTTCTGTCTAACAGTAATGCATTTGAAACAAATACTCATTGACCAAAACTGAATGAAAGGGAAAGAGAAGCAGAAAGACCCAAACACACAGCGGTTCCCTCAGGCACACATGCCATATATAGTTCAACTTGTCTTTATATAGCACCTTTCACAGCACAGTTCCCCCAAGGCTGACAGTATTACTTCCAGTCTCACAGGTCCCATCCGATGGTGGATCCCCTGCAGTCAGCACCCTCACTGCGCAGGTCTGAGTGCCCCCCATCTGAACGTAGCCCTGGGGCCGTAATTCACAATTAGTGCTTTACATTCACAATCAGGCCCATCCTCATAATATCGGCCGGATCACCTCAGATCTTAGTACCCAGTGAGCAAGATTAGGTTGGAATAAAGACTCGATTCCTCATTCCTGCGCAGACCTGACACCTTCCTTGCACAATACACTAGATCTGCTCATTGCATGCAGAGTGAGCACGGCAATTAATAATCACTTCACCCCGCTTTCCTGACTGAAGGAAATCTTTCATAGACAGGAAAACAATTCAGGGATTCTGTAGGTTAACTGAAATGACAAACAGACATTTATGTCTGTGTTTGGAAACACATATTATTTACTCGGCCACCGATTATGGAGTCTCTCCAGCTCCCCAAGGGGCCACCACATATTAGAGGGAGGGGGGTCTGTTTGCACCCCGCTGGTCCTATGACTGAGGTGTGTGGGCATTTCATCACAGCAGTGCCTACAAGTTAAAGCCTCTTCTCTGGAGTCATTTTGGAACGCAGGGTGTCATCCTCTCCAGCCAATTACCAGTGGTCCTCCAAGGCAGCCGCCATGTTCATTTCAGCAGCCTACGACAGACCCAGAATAAGAGGCACGCTACAGAGTAAGATGCTTGTGTCCGATTCCCTAAACCAAGACGCCACTCACGACGGAGCGGAGAGCATCTGCCAGCTGGTCACGGTGGCCGCTGCTGCAGACGTGCCCTGATGTGACACTGCAGATGCGCCTGCAGACAAGTCTCTTCAACTGGCTGAAAAAACTGGGATTAGGGTCCTTGGTCAGAGAGCTATAATAATGCCATGAGGACTACTGTTTATTACGGAATAACTGCATTCATTCTACCCATCCATTTTCCTAAACTGCCTATCTAGCACAGCACTGCAGTGAGCCTGGAGGCTATCCAGATGCACAGGGCAGGAGGCAGGGAATTCAGAGGCAGCTGGAGCCGATTATGAATTCAATATGAACTTTATAGCGCAAAGCAATTGGGAGGCTCGCACCAGTACCCTGCAGCCGCTTCACACGTGCCTCATGTGCAGGCTGCCAGCGGCTACACAAAAGAGGGTGATGTCATGCTTACCCAATCACAAAGAGTCCTCCTCTAGCCTAAACCGCCACCGAATACCACCAGCCTTGTTAAGCCTTTCACTAATCGCAGGCATTATCCTGTATGGCAGGGAGGTAATGAGAGGGAGTCAGCTGCAGACAGGCCCAGGGAGGGGAGGGGAGAAGGAGGAATGAGGAGCGAGATCCGGGGGAGCATCGCGGGGCTATATCACACGCAGATGGGCCGGCGTCGATAAACACGACTGAAGAAAGCTCCTGGAAACGTAGCCAAATACATAGATGAATGCAGAGCAGAGCCCTCTGTGTGATGCAGTAATATGCCCGCATCACACAGGAAAACCAACAGTATTTATCAGGATTTATATATGAAATCCATCAAATATGACTTTCACCTGTTACCTCCTCCTCAGCTAACTGCGCCCTAACTGAAGCTTTTCTCCGTGGAAAAACTGGGCAAAGATAAGAATGAAATGCATTAAGGTAGCTTGGTATGTCTTCATGTTAAATTTCATGCTATGTTACCAAAGGGACAGAAGATGCTGCGAGGCTCCCACTAAGGTCAGGATAACCGAGAACTATTCAGAGACCTTTAATAAAAAATGCTCGAGGTGCATCTTCAAGAGTCCCGCGTCTTTACGATACTGAGGGACCGTGTTCACTCTTCACCCGCAGAGCAAGACTGAGTACCAGCCACTCATGGTCACACAGAGCAAGCGGCACATGGGTCAGCTGAGGGTAAAACAGGCGGCAGTCACAGGTAAGGGTAACTGCACAGGTATTACTGTGTAATGAGCTTCTACTTTCAGAGCACTCCATGTAAACAGGCACAGTCTAAATGCCGCTACTTCCACAGCACATGGACGCAGTCTGCAAACTATAACCAGGAAAAACCAGGGCAGAAAACATAATTAAAACAGTTTAAGGCACAATCTGATTCTGGAATTTTAAACTTGCTATTTCTGAACAATTATTCTATTGTCCACATCCAGATTTCCATTGTGGATCAGCTGTTCTTACTCAGCTGACTGGATCAGCTAATACAATGTCAGACAAAACGTCAGACAGTGGCCTTGGCAAAGGCACAGCGATTAAGAGCCCTACCAGTCTTACTTCTTTGGCCAGTCGTTTAAATAATAATAATAATAATTACATCACGTTTTGGAAGTTCACAGTTTGATTCCTGGGATAGAGTTTGATGCAAAGTCAGACACTGTATTGGTTTCAGTGCAGCTGGCCAATGAATGGCCCACCCAATGAATGGCCAGCATGCGCTTATGCAGATCCATGCAGGACCTACAAGCTGCATGAAGTGAACCGGACTGCTTGCCTGTAATACGTGACAGAGGCTTGTGTGACGGTACATACATCCAAAGTGACCTATGTGGGAGCTGTGACTGGTGCTCTGCCAATGGAGCAGGGGGTGGGCTGCACTGCGCCTTGCCAGTGCCTAACAAAGTTTGCACCACTGTTTCATATCAAATTTGGGGAAGATGGTGGTGCAGAAGGCAGTTGCCAGTTCGAGCCCCGTTTCCTCCTGACCCCAACAAAAGTGTCCTTGAGCAAGACGCTGAACCCTAAATTGCTCCCGGTGTGCAGGTTTGCACCTTGCATGGCAGCATCTGCCACCGGTGTGTGTACAAATGGGTGAATGTGAGGCATGAACTGTAAAGCACTTTGAGTACTCGGAAGAGTAGAAAAGCGCTATATAAATTCCGTCCATTTACCATATAATCAAACCATCCTACTGACAAAGTTTCCATTGAACATCAAAGAGCTGGAGCCGAACTCCTCCGTGATGGTATTAATTCTCCGCAGATTCTGCTGTATACAGAGGCACCGTGCTGTGAAGAGCAGTGTGGTGCTAGGGGACAGCACAGGGGATAGGAGCGGGGGGAAGCGCCTGCAGGGGCAGAGGGCAAGGCGTGGGGTGGCTTCGCCCTGGGCCTTTACATTCACCTTGGTCCCAGGCTGTAGGAGCTCCCCGATCGACACTCTGTTCTGCTGCAGGCGCCTCTTGACCAGCTTGGAGCAGCAGACGTTGATGGAGCTGAGGACGTGCGAGGCGTTGTACTCCGAGAAGGTGCGGCAGTCGATGAGCAGCGTGCGGCCCGGGCCCCGCTGCAGCAGCCGGGCCAGCTGCTGGGCGTCCATCGTCCGGCGCCGCTGCCTTCCCGCCGCCCCCGATCCGCGCGGCATGGAGGACGGCCGCGAACCCTGAGCCGGGCCGTCCATGGTTTCTCTGGACAGGAGAGCGGAGAGAGAGGATCGCCCACAG
Organism: Pollimyrus isidori; assembly: GCA_019775955.2. Lineage (NCBI taxonomy): Eukaryota > Metazoa > Chordata > Actinopteri > Osteoglossiformes > Mormyridae > Pollimyrus > Pollimyrus isidori. The sequence goes on from JABFDZ020000008.1 coordinate 25,249,416, forward strand.
AAATGATCACACGCCTCAGACACAGCTGTCGTAACATTAAGAGGTACATGACTGATCCTGACCATGACGCGGGAAGGTGGTGGACGGACTATTTTTAAGGATCGCGGGGAAAAAAATGGCTCGTCAAATGCACTCTCTTGGCACCATGATGAGTTAATGAGCAGGACTAACCGTAAATACGGCTTTCATGAAGACAGTAAAACAAGAGGCTGCAAGATTGTAAATTACAGCAAGTATTGTTCTTGAATGCATGCATATGTACCAGCAGTGGTTTTAAGACATAAAAAGTTTCTGAGTCTCTTAGGCATAATTCTCATATGGCATCAAAGTTTACATAGTTATCTGCTTAATAGTGTTCATAATTCTCCTGTTATATTTAAAGTGAAACAAGAAAACTTCATTTAACCAGCTGAACACATCAGAATCCCAGATCCTGATAGCGACGTCGCAGCTGCACCTCATATTTATGGATTTTTTTATAATAACCAGCTGCGGTATGAATAGGACAAAAATCCACAAATAAAGAGGAGCAAAGGTCACAAACGTAACACGATCCACAAATAGAGAGGAAGTGATCCACAAATGTACAAAACCCGTCTTAGGTGCACAGATCGCTCTGTATTTTTGTGGATATAACTTTATACAATACAAATAAAAACGGTGAACAGTGATATATTTGTGATTTTTTCTCTACAGATCAGCCCCATAATGAATAGGAGGGAAGTAAGGAATGTAACGTGATCCAGAAATATGCAAAACCCTTTTCACGTGTATGAAATGTATTACTTTCAAATGTGGATCTGGTGTTACACAACACAAACAGAAGTATATATTAGTATTTTGGTTAGTGATGTATTTGTGATTTTGAGATTCTACAGAACAGCTGCGGTAAACGGGAAAAAAAAAACATTTTTTGAAATAAGTACTGCAAGGGAGGGTAAAACTTTTTGTTACTAATTACTGTATTGTGTCCATTTAAAGTACAAAAGATAAAAATAATGGACTTAAGTATAAACCTATATGATACAGACATGTCCAGCTAAATGAAGCTTTAAGCATTAAACTATGTCATTTTCATATATGTTTTTAAACTTACCCAGCACTAACCTTAACCATAAGTAACCAAAAAACACACTTTTGCCATTTTTACTTTTTTAATTACATTCACTGTTCTTTGAGGGGACCTGAAAAATGGTCCCCACAATGTCAAGAAACAGGTTTTTATTACATTGTAGGGGACATTTGGTCTCCACAATGTAATATGATCCTAATCCACAAATACACACACACGCACACACAGAGAGGCGCACACACACACAATAGATATTTATATCTCTGTGGGGACCCATCCATTCATTTCTATGCGCAAAACGCTCATCCTCCAATCCCAACAATGACAACCCCTACCCAGCCCTAACCTTAACCTTAAGTAACCTAACAAAAAAACAAACCTTCTGGCATTTTTAGTTTTGTTTAATTGCAGTCACAGATTTTTATAAAACTGAATTCCCCCTCGTGGGGACCAAAGAAATGGAGCCGGTTATAGGTGCTGAACCCCCGGACGCCTGCAGAGGTCAGTCTTTCTCCCTGCATCCCAGTGATGCTGATGGATGCTCAAATAAACCTGATCATTCCCTAGGCTGGGTGGCCTGGAGACGGCCAGTGTGTATGAGAATCCGGCAGGGCTGGCTGGCATCCACCAAGCACCTAAAACGTTACAGAAAATGCAAAAAATGTGGAGGACTGTGACAGAAATAATTAGCCATGCGGGATCCAGCCGCCGCCGAGTTCTCGACTCTCAGTTACTCTGGTTCTGTGACCAGAAGCACAATTTTAAAGAACAGTGATCAGATAAGACACTGAAATGTTAAAAAAAAAGCCATATACCCTCCTCAGCATCTCGCAATAGAGACATTTCTACCCACTTGCTGACTGTCTTTCATAATTAACGCACACTATGAAATTAAACCGCTGATCATGGACTAAAAGAAAACAAAAGATTTGTATTAAAAAGACTACGGTTCTCATAACAACATAAAATGCACAACAAACCTGAAAAGAAAGTCTGTTTTTTAGAGAATAAAGTATTGACTGAAACTGCTGTTTTTAACCATAACTGTGCGGGTGGATAGTGGGCAAGGATATTTTTTTAAAGTTAACGTCTTCATGGACGCATTTTCATAAATTTTCCCACAAAAAAACAAAAGAACAATAATAATAATTTAAAAAAAAACATGCAAACATGTGAGAGATGAAATCAGGGTAAATGAAGAATCAGACACTGCCGGGGTTCCCTGTTGGAGTTGTGTCCATGTCATTATCCAGCGTCCATATGATAATGGGGCATATGGAAATACTACATGCTTTTATAAGCAGTCATCAGGCAGCTTCTCTAAGCTGGGAACAGAGTGAAAATGCGTGGAACATGACAAAAATAAAGAGATATTGTACAAGCGTTGGAGCGGTCAGCTGGGACAGCTGCATTCATTCAGTATGACCTGTGACCTCTCACCCCTGCTGTGCCCTCCTCCCAGCTAGATGATGTAATGCCAGAGGGAGCTCAGCTCTGGATATCCCAGCATGCTTTGTGTCCAAAGCTCGCAGCTAGAAAGTGCAGAATGTGTGGTGGATCGGATTAACAGAAAGAACATTGAAAATTCTGTTGAAATTCCCCTTAATTATCACAAGCTTGTTTCACCCATTGTAGACTAAATATTTTGTAAATACAAACTGATACAGAGTACCTCTCTATGAGTAAAATTTATAACATTTTATGCACAACAAATGAAATGAAACGTGATCATTCTGCAAGTACTGTATCATGTATTAAAACCCACCTGTCCCAAATCCAGCTGATTATAAAGAAACTGACCTAGTTAAGAAATCTCTGAAGAACAGCTGCACGCAGACACATGCCACCACAGAAACAGGCTGCGGTTACTCAGAGTGTCACAGCGCTGCCTTCACGGGCACCCCTGCCTCCCCAAACACACAACCTGGCCATGCAGAAAAGGAACCTTTATCTACAATATTTCTTAAGAATAATCCCCATCTCGAATTCCAAATAAGGCATACAAGACAATAGTTGAAAAAACCACCAAATCCTGACCTTGCCAATTATGCAGTCATGCACTCTTGTGGAAGAAGCCTAGCTAGGGGGGAGTGTTTGTGGTTTAGCTCAAATGCAGTTAAGCCCAGACTGCAAGCTTTTAAAATGCTTCTCTGCTAATGAACATGGGGGGGCTGGCTGCATATAAAAAAAAAAAATTAAAAATGACCCATTTAACCATTGCCTCTCCGCAGGATGCTGACAGCATCCATTGAGCAATCTTTCATTCATGTCTACTGGGGCCTGTGCAAAAGAATTATTGTCACCAAACTTGCGCACAGTGAGACTTTTTTTGTAAACTGACAGTACCAATAATAACTCTACACAGCAAATACTCTCTTTCCGAAGCAGTTACCCGGTTGTCCTCTCTCTCATATTTTTGTGCCAGTTAAAAGCCGTTAAAAATTGATGAAGAAACAGCTTCTTTGTTTCCTGCAACATTGCTAAGAAGAAGGGGGAAAAAAAAGGATTCAGAAAAATGCTAAAAACTCACCCCTACGCGAACATTCTTCCAGCATGCTCTCAAGAACCAAAAGATAACCTCCTTTTTAGAAGACAAATGATGACCTCACTATAGGCGAGAGAAGGGGAGGCGATGGGAACAAACACTTACTGGGAGATGACAGGGAAGAGTTAGCAGCAGTGCATTTAATAATCACTTTCAAACACTCAAACACAGTGCATCTGGCCTTTGGCCAAGTGCTAGTTTCCAAATTAATAAAAGATAAAAACTGATGAGAAATGAACAAATTAAGACATGGCAGGTAATAAGATTAATCATAGCATACTATGATAAATACCCTGTTTTGTACTGGTGCCCCATTTGACACTGTCAAGTCATTTCTAGCGTGCATAATATACATGTGGGTGTTGTGTAAAGACCAAAGGAACAGCAACTTACAAATAAAAATGGAAAAAAAAACATCAAGTTAAATATACAGGGGACCAGCAACCTACTGTTATTTCAAAGTGTATGACATTACATTTATTATTTCGGGAGAAGTTGATTTTATCCAGTAAATACACTATCCAAATATTTATATGTATAACGTTGAAAAAATGGAATTATAAGATACGTTCTAACAATTATAAAATAGGTTCTGGAGTACAGTATGAGTATCTGCAACAAATAACATTCCCTTTACTCTTTTAATTAGACTCGATCGTCTCGTTACTGAAATTGCTCTATAGCAAAATACGGAAATAAGTGTCGACACAATCGCCCAAATAAGTAAATGGCTCATGCTCTCTCATGACCGACATAAAATAACGATTACGATAATAAAACGATTCAAAGACGGAGGTAATGCAATGCGGCAGAAAAACCAAGGTCGGCAATTTTCTAAAAAGTAAAACAACGGACCATGTTCGTTTCCCACCTGTCATTATGAATCAGAGTAGGGCCGTTTTTGGATTTTATAAGGTACTGCGTTACCTGATAAGATTAATTGTGTATTAATGAATTGTAAAATTGTTTAAAATGCGCTATGTCACTACCGCATCGTTTAAAATCGTATGCCAGGTGAGGGTGGCACAAGTAAAGCGGCAAAAGTATGACGTTAAAAGGTGACCGGGGAATGATTATTTAAAAATGGCTAACAGCAATTGCAACATACCTTTAATTAAGAGATGAGAGTAAGCGTGGTACAGCTATAGCGGACTGAAAATACTGGCATTAGCAAGCACCTCCGGTTTTCCGTGTTTTATTGGAAATATAAGAGACCGGGATCACTCATCGTCCTCTCAAAAGTACATGATTGTAGCATAGTTAAGTAGGTATCCGAAACATGCAGGCAAGAACACTACCGACATGGACTGGAAATAGGGTTCTGCATGTTTATTACACTGCACAGTACAGGAAGATATACAGGCTTTAAAATGGCAGATGCACAGATAAACTCACCTCCTTCTTCACAGTGTCTTGTTGTCTGTCTCGCTATTTTCCATTTGTGCGACAGCGCACCTCATTGCAGTGCTCGGGAATATACTGTTTACAAATCGTGGACATTAAAGAACGGGGAGGGAATAGGCAGGGCGGCAGCGCTCGGCTGAACTGCACTTATTGTAGCATTAATGTAAATTTTGTCATTCTGGACTAAAGTAAATGCACACATAATTGGCAACTAGTTTTGCTCATACATGGGACACTGATTGTTAACTGAGATGTGAAAGATAACCTTCCCATAATAGCCGTGAGTTAGTAATTGAGGAAAACAGAAGGTGCACTTTGGCACTAAAAAATGAACTTACGATGAAGTCATGATTCCGAGGGGAAAAAAACACCACTGACGTCATTTTCGTCCAATTGGAGCCCGCGATTCGAGGCCAAGCTAACGTCACCCTTCTGATCCAGAAGATTAAAGGCCGCTGCTGCTTTTAAAGGGAACTTGCAATACGACATTTGAGTAGACTGATGTAACAGGACTCTGTTTCTGATAAACAACATTTCTGCAGCAAGCACACCTCTAATTTATGTCCCCTAGACAGTTCCCAGTCGTATAATTAAATACACTCTAGGCAAATTCCCAATTTGAATCTTATAGTTTATTTTCAGTATAATGATCCTGGCAAAAAAGACGCAATGATGTTTTACCAAAATGAGTGTACTGTAACCTACTCACAGGCTGAGAATTGCTAGTGTCTACTTAAGAATGTAGTTTACTATGGATTTCCTAAGGACTATTTGCAGTGCCCTGTAACTCCTTCACTAGTTAGGCCGAGTTTGACAATGACAGCTTCTGACCAATTTGATTTATTTTAATCCGAAACCAAAACTAATTCTTATATCTTTACCAAGTAGCAACTTAAATGCAACCTAAACAGTATTGTTTTTAATTTTTTAACTAGTGTTTGTCTTTACAATAGAGATATTCAGATTATGAATGATCATAATTTCAAAATTCTGTTTATTCAGATTTAGTGTATGGTTCACCAGGTTAAGAAGCTGTTTCTATAGTCAGAAGATCATTGGTTCAAATCTTAGGGTCAGTAGAGCAAGGGCCTTAACCCAGAGTTGCACAAGGAAATTTCTGACTCTCGCTAAAAAAAGAAAGTGTCGATTTTGAGGAAACATCTGATAAATTAATGTAAATCTTTCCACCTGCGGGGGAATTATATCATTTTACTGACGTATTCACAATTATCATCTTCTATCAGTATCATGTAAGATTAATAAGAGGCAATATAAACTATAAGAAAAATTCCAAGTGTGTACCACCATAAACTATACCACCATATACCACTATACAAAGACAAAACATTGTAACTTCATATTTTATTAAAAACTGAGTGAACCATAATTGGGTCTCGTGGGTTCTGAGTTATGTTGTGACAAAATATCTTAGTTTTACTATAGCAGTATTCTGAAGAAACGACTGTAATTTACTTACCTACTGTACTACACATATAGCTAGATAGTTGAAAACTTTGAAGCCTTTTTGTTAATTTCAATGTGAATGTCTTTTCTCTGTTTTGTCTTGGTAGCATAGTGTATATTGTGTGCTTTTTTGAAAAACACTGTATAAATGCTTCACAATCCTAATAAAGGTATGAAATTGTGTGTATGTTAATATTTGTTATTGTAGTATTATGCCATGCAAGACTTTCCTCCAAATTTTTTACAATGGATTTAACTGAATTGGTTATAAAGCAGATTATAAAGATTTATCATTATATATGACCTAATGAAAATATTTAATTAACAAAAATATATACTGAAAGGCCAGTAATTGAATATGTTTATTTGCAATAAAAGCACGTTTACTTTTGCAATATATAAAATATTTTAAACATTACAGAATACTTCTGGTTTTTAAATATTAAACTTGCTGGATGTTCAGTTTAAAAGTGAACGCTAGATGGCGACTTAGTATGGCAACTGAAACCAGTGGTTCTGAAATGCAACCCTGATAAGGGCGCTGTAAATTTAAATATGCAACATATTTAAGCGCATAAACAAGTACCAACCCGCTATGGAGAGCATTATAGGTACAGCGGTATAAGATTATCTTGAACTGATTTATGTACTCATCCTAGGCAATAATCAAATTTCTATTTAATTTAATAAGCATTTCTCATATATGTGTATGTATATTTAACAAATGTGAACTATTGTTTTCAAACGTTTAACATAACAAAATATTCATTTGGCTCACAGAACCTTGATATCAGTTACTGATACTTTTACTCACTGTGAATAACTTTGCACGATCTTAACTGCTGTACCTGCTGTCAGCATTTCATAGCTGAGCACTACACAAATGCCACCATACTGTAAGTAACAAGCACACAAGTACATTTATTTAAGTCTGCTTTTATGATGATGAAAAACTATACACACACACACACACACACACACACATTTCTAAAAGGAAATAAAAACTTCCACTCTAGTCAGGACTTGCCATAAAACCATAGAACAAGTTTTTCTTTATTGTCAACAATATAATTGTTAATCTCATTATCTTTTAGTTTTGATAGTATCAGCAAGCCTTAATCCTACATCCATGTATTGTATGATGCAAACTGTCTCAGCACATTTTTTTTTAAACATACAAAACTACAAAATAAATTAGAGAACATACAATATTTATTTGTATAGCTGCCTCTGGATATGAAAATTAATCATTTTTTGTGATTTCTTAAGTGTTTCTAAAAAATTTGGCAACCATCTTATTTTTTATTTTCAGCCCTTAAAATTAAAACAATGTAAAAAAAAAAAAGGAATTCAGATGTGATGTTAGGTTCGAACTAATTCTGGAACATAACTAATTTTTTTAATGACTTAAGCAAGATGTATGTAATTTTAAATAATAGAAACTTCTTGTAACAGGGGGGCCCAGTGGGTGCTGCCATCGTCTCACCCCTCCAGGATTGGGGGTTTGAGCTGTGGGTTGGTATAGGGAGAGCTTGCATGTTCCCCCTGTTCAGGCTTCCACTGGTTTCTTCCCACAGTCCAGTGAAAAGCATTTAGGCTAACAGGGGTCTTTCAGGTGCCTGTGGTTAGTGTGTGTATGTGACCTGTGGACTTCTCCTGGCTGGTCTCCTCTGCTGCCTGGGACAGGCTCCTGGTGACCCAAGCTAGAAGATGGATGGATGGACGGTTGGATGGATGTAGCTAAAAAGTAAAATATTTGAAAAAAGTGAACTATTTTTGATTTTGTTGTAATTGTAAAAAATGATAATTTTTGATTTTCAAAAAAAAAAAGCACACGTATCTTTAGTCTCAGGTAATCTTTGCCATTCTCCATGTTTCCATGGTGATTTTTTTTAAGAAGGATAAGAATGAGAATGGCAAGAAATAGACAACACATATACGAAAGATGCAAAAATTCCAAGAAATATATGACAAGTTTTCTTAGCAAGAAGGTAAATATACAAGCATGCAATGCAGGCGTATTGTGGTTGGTAGTGTTTTACAGACATAACCGACAGTGATATTTAAACAGCCTTAAATAGACATGCGAGCCATGAAAGAGCCAAAGAGCCCAGGCTGCGTCCCCGCAGTGTCTCACCGTAACATAATGATATCAGCAATCACTCAGACATCTTCTGCTTCCAGGATTATACTACATTTTTCAAAATACACTTGAATGATGAGGCATGGCACAAGCTTGAAAAAAACAGGATGATCAGTTTATTAATTATTGTTTCTCTTTGTGCATGCGATTCCTTAAAATCAATACAATCAATTTTGGGACTGTGTAACAAATGTAAGGGCAGTTTGGTTGGGACGTCTGTTAACATCGGCTAGAGGCCCATGCTGTCGTGGAGTCATACATGTATATGCTTTAAATGGACCACTGTTACTATCCTACATCCATCATTCAAAATCAGAAAGCCTAAAGTTAGAGTACTTCGAAGAGTAATGTGCCCTTTAGCCATATAAAAGTATGATACAGACAAGAAGGAATGCATCATGTGTTTGTTTCTGAAGGTCCATAACAGCCAACTGTTTGACATTCGGAATGGTCACTAAAATGTGTTTTTTGAAGGTGATCCCATCTTGCTGCAATGATTAAAACAGATAACATTGTTGTTCAGCTGGACAAGGTAGACATTTTCACTGAGACATACCACTATTAATTTTGAAACCTTTTCAGTACTAAAACTTCAAAATAGTTGTGTTCCTTTTTCACCGCTGTTATACAAAACTTCTGGAGCAGGTAACTCCTTACAACAACATGACTATGTTATTGCAGCTGTACTACTGACAACCCATTTATGAGGAACTAATTATGCAAATATTAAAGCACGGATCAGATACTAATACTAAAAACTATAAGCTTTTGGGCTTTTACAGGATTTTGCCAGGATCTTAAGATCTTTACTGGCTTACTATTAGGAGGTAATATTTTAAAAGTCAACCTGAAACTTCGTAGAAGTCTCATATTTCCATTGATGAATCAGTCCGACTGCCTGGTACTGTGTGTGTGCTTGATGAACCGCATGTAGAAGAGAGTGCATTTCAGCAGCGAGAGATATAAGATGGAGGCGCTGGAGGAAAGGGGCTGTGTGACTGAAGGGGGAGGGAGAATGAGGAGGCTGTGGGCAGGGCGAAGCCCCCACAGTCAGCGCAGATGGGCAGCACAGATGGAGGCTCCTAGCAGGGAGTGGGGGCACTGATGAGAACGACGCAGCAGGCTGGGCTGGAGGGCTGGACATCGGCATGGGGGGGTGAGGAGTGACCATTTCCATTGCGAGCGTGACTCATCCTGATCAGACCATCTGCAGGCAGCGGAGAGCTTCTGACGCCGCTCTCCCAGTTCTGTTAATGGTACGCGTTCCGTTTGTCAGTGACCAGCAAGGCCGTGCTTCCTATTAGCTCTCCATGACTCTTTCTCCTCATGCACTAGACTTGAAATTCCTTTAACATTTTCACTGGCGCGGGACATTGGACCTGGATTGTAAAATTACTGCACTTTTACAAAAGTATGGGACAAATTATTTATCTCACAGCAATGGTCATTCATGTCTTAACACTCAATCTATTTATTCATTTTTTGTGATTTTCACATAGCAGTTATGAGGCTTTCTTAACCCTTTATAATATACATTAAAAGGTTTATTCATTATATGTAAATCCCAGTCTACAATTTAATCTTGGTGGCAAAGATGAAATGAAATGTTATTACTATCCCTTATTATAAATAATATGCAGAGATGTAAGTGTTATTATTATTATTATTATTATTAT
>JABFDZ020000008.1:25295648-25313821 GCA_019775955.2 Pollimyrus isidori
AGTGAGACAGTGCAGAGTGTGCACAGTGCCGGCTGCAGCTGTTGGCCTCAACCAGTCAAGGAAGTCTCACCATTTACAGGCACTGAATGTTCAGCCTTCAACTGCGTATGTCTCCATTGGATCAGAGGGGTTCTGTAAATGGGTGGGGAGGGCTGAGGATTGCCTTTAAATTCATATTATTGCTTCTGTTTATCATAAAAGCAGCCGTGCGTGGTCAGTGGCCTGCTTTTCCCATCCATCACAGTATGCTCGTTCAGCTCACTTCAGACCTGCAGTGTGGGCTGTTCGTGATTGATTCATCATTCACGATTTTTTTTGTTTATTACAGTGCTGGAAAGTACAAAGAGACATGCAGCTTGGCTCCAGGGTTATAAACATCATATTCTACACATCATATTTTGTAGAAGAGACCAAGTAACACTTTACTGTACGTAAGGCCAGGTTTTTACTTATTTATAAGCCCATTCATAATTCATTATAATGCATTCATAAAGCATTATCAACATAGCTATGAATATGGAAAAAAGGCATAACATCACCATGTTTATTATGCATTATGAATGCTTTATGAAGCCCTAAATTATAATGCAATATAGACACCTTTATAATACAGTACAAAGCATCCATAATGCTCATACTGACCACTATAATACATTATGCAAGCATATATAGTGCAGTAAAGATGAGAGCTTTATAATAAGCATTCACAATGCATGATACATATGGCAATTCCATATTCTGCCTTTTAATAATTTTTTGTAGCCATATATATACTGGTTTATGAATGCATTATTTGTTATGCATGTATTTAAAAGCTGATAAAACATGGCCTTAACCAAAATGTTATTTTAGACACTGCAAATGATATTATGTCAGCTATTTATATACATGCCAATAATTGAATGAGTCACTGTACAGACATGCTTTGCAAAGGAGCCGCAGCATCGCAGTGGCTCAGCTGGTCATGTTTTTGAGCCTTGAGGTTGAGGGTTTGAATGTGCTGACTTCCCGTTCAATGTGATGGGCCACGTTTCATAATCCCCAGCTCTCAAGTTCACTGTAATGTTTAAATGGTCATTGAAGGTTAAGAAGAAGAAGGAAGCAGCACAATCTATCTTGATGATACAGTTAAGAGGAAATTAACTAGTAGATTTTTGAACTGCTGTAAACCAGCAAAATTTGTACTTAGTTGTTAAACAAAGTACATTGTTTTATCTCCTCCAAATGTGACCCTTAATCGCTCTTTTGGGAGTTTCCCAGTTTGTCCATTGACCTCAATTTCATTTGTTTCTTTTGTTTTTCATGCTATCATTTCTGTGCCAGTCTGTTTTCCCCCACCTCCCAGTGCCTGGTGGTGTTGCTTCCATTATTGTTAAGGTTCGTTTGTTCCACCCATAATAATGAATATTATATTTTTATATGTGTAGGTAACACACATACTGTAATACTATATTGTCTCAGTATAATGCCCAAGACAGGCTTATACAGTGTCTGAAATGTTCTGTTAAATTTATGGCAAAAATCCGACATTTGGTGGAGGATTTCTTGGTTGGTCAAACCGGCAATGTCCCTGTGGCAAGTGTTGATGATGAAAACTGTCTTTGAATATCTTGAGATGAGAAATCCACATTTCTTTGGCAAAAGTGCATAAAGTATCACGACAAGGATTGTCATTCTGTGGCAATTACTTTATGATGGGTAATAATGACCATTAAATTGTTGTATGTGAATTATATTGTTATAATGAATGTTCATCCCTGTGTGATGAAACACTGTTTTGATCAATAGACCAACACGGTTTTAAGTTAGACACAGGCTCTCCATTTGTCTCCCTTGTGGAACTTTGGGTTGGGGGTGAATATAAAATACATTATCTTTGTTGTTCTTGTTTATCTTTTTTTCCTCTTCACTTCTGAACTTCTGTAAAAATAAAAAATATATTTACACTGAAGACCAGTTATTACTAATACTGTACAAACAAAAATTCACATCTTCTAGTAGAAGTAAATTATTGCTATTATTTTATTATGTGATATTAATTCATTTGCTGTCTTTTTTTTAGATCTCATATGTGGAATGCTGTAAGTGATTCTCAAACATTTCTTTCTTCTTGTCTAAATATATGTTTGTACATGTGTGTATTTAAAAGGTTTTAAATATTCTTCATTTCAGAATATGTACAATTTTCCTCCTTTTTTCTTTGTTTAGATAACACAGATTGCGGTATATTACTAGTACAGTCATAATATTTAAAAAGTGAAAGGATTGTGGTGTGTTTTGAATGAAAATCTTCAGTTTGCAAAATTGTGAAAAACGAACACGACCAATTTAAAATGAATCAAATATCCCCACAAAGTAATACATACACACCTTAAAATACAAAATCTCTTCTTGAACCTCCTGTTCCACACATACAGGGCCAGATGTGATCAGCAACCTCACTGATACCCAAACTGTCAATCTTTGAATTACAAGTGCACTTCCTTAATCATTAGGCCTCTACTGTCCCTATGGAGGTGCTGCTGTGTGCATGTGCACAAGCTATGAGGCCCAACAGCGCCTTCTAATATGCTCGTAATGTGTGGATTTCCTGCTTTGTCTTACTGTAGGGTGTCGAACTGGGACAAACTCGAAGAAACTGTTTTTTTGGCTAGATGCTTAAAAATAGGACCCATGTCTATAATAGGCAGTGCCTAATTTACCAGTCGATTATCACTTTTACACAGGCACAGTGATTAGAAAAATGATAGAAATTAATCTTGTCCTTAGCCAGATTTTTCATATATGACAAACCACAGTACGCCTGTTCAAATTAACTAGATGCCACTAGCAGGCCAAGAACTTAATTCACATGTTCTAGTTCTCAGCGCTGCTGTTTGCTAATTGCTCTATTTTTCTGTCGTATAATAGCATTCAGTGAGTAATATCTGATATATTTTACTATATACTTTACCTTAAGGCAATTTGCATCAAGCACCAGAGCAGCTTCTTTCCTTGGGCTACTGGTCATGGGAAAACACAGTTCACACACTTCATGCTGGGCCCAGTAGTATGTGTCATGTCATTTACGTGCATCTAGACAAAATCAGTGATAGGCTGTATTTAACAGTATGTAATCCTAGTGATGAATTTTCTTAAAATGACAGAAAATAAATAAGTAAAATTACATATTTTATTATTTTTTTATATACATCAAATACAATCTCTCAAAGTATTTTGTTGTGAATTGGATCTTTTTTTTTTTTTTTTGTCCAGCAAAATACAAATGAAAATACTCAAAAGTAACTAAATACATATTTTAAATACATTGAATTGAAATACTGTCTGATAAACTTAAATATGCAAGTGGGGTGTGCAGGAGGTAAAGGATTCTAAAGGATTCTATTTACAATAAACCCAGTCTGTTACTACAATAACAGTTTTAATGAAATATATTTGCAGAATAATTTTGGTTAGTTGTTTAGTTTCTGATATTGTTTGTTGTTTTTAGTACATAAAAAGTTCAAAAATCTGTTTAGAATGTTTGATTTTTAACCATTTAAACCATTAATAGCATAGAATGAAATTTCTACAATTTCTGGAATTCACAGAATTATCACCAAACTCAAGCTCAATAGATTTTTTTTTCTTTTTATGAACAGTGTATTACTTTTCTAAACATGTGGTGACATTTTGGAAGTCTAAATATCAAGCAACCATATCCTCAGTTTGTTTTAAGAAGCAGTGAAGTGTGGATTGTAAACATAGCCTTTCTTTTTACAAAAAATGTCTAATTCCCATAATAATCCATATACCATGCCACCTTCAGAACTGATAAGTACCTCTTCCCATTTTGGGTGTTTCAATGGAAATGGTTTCTCTCATAATGCTGTTTTTTTCTTGATCCAGCATCGTCAGATGTGATCAGTACTTCCACTGTTACTGACTTCACAACATCCTCCATGTCAATTACTGGGAGTGTCCCTGAAAGAGATGTTGGAGCAGGTAACCTTCAGGAAGCATTTATTAACATAACGAATCTAACAGCTGGAACACAGTACACATTCACAATCACTGCTGTTGGTGTGGATAACAGCACAAATGGAGCAGCTGTTCATAAAGTTCAATTCACAAGAATGTCCTTGTAAAAAAATGTCATACTGAAGTAAATATACTGCATCGACTGTAAACACAGCAGGAATGTATATAAGTTATTTAGTAGGGATCGTTTTTTGCATTGGTGTTTGTCAGTGCTCCCTTTCTTGAAGTTGAAGGCTAGTATCAGGACGTTGCTTTTGGCCAGTGTTTCTCAAACTAGTCCTCAGCAGCCCCCAGAAGTTCCACATTCTAGCTCCCACCCTGACCCCTACTGAGTGCTGGGAGGTTGAATAGAGGTTGAATAGAGCAAACTGACCCACAGCTACAGTAATCCACTTTGATGATGTAGAACCCAGTCATTTGTTTCTCATTGCACCATGTTCTCTTACACGGGCAAGGCCTGTTGTGGTGGCTAATCTTTCTGTAACTCAAGTCACAACATCATCTGTGTCTCTGCGCTGGAGCCCACCACCTGAAAACCCCACGTCTTACTGCACTGAGTGGAAAGAGGGCACCACATGCAAGAATATTTTGACTACATCACCATCCATCAATATAACAGATCTGACTCCTGGAACTCAGTACACATTACAGTAATCCGGATTTTTGGTGGTAATAGAAAAGGTGCCCCAGTTAATTGTTCTCAATTTACAAGTAAGTCATACTCAGGTATTGGCATCCAGAATAGGTCCTTCCCTGCCTAGTGCCCTGTGCCATTCAGGCCTTCCAATGCCCAATGCCCTATGTCATACATGTCCTCCAATGCCTAGTGCCCTATGTCATGCAGGTCCTCCAATGCCTAGTGCCCTATGTCATAAAGACCCTCCAATGCCTAGTGCCCTATGCTCTACAGGCCCTCCCCTTCCTATGAAGGGGACATAGGCAGTAGCTAGGCTTTGGATTATTGGTTAGAAAGTGGACAATGATGTTCTTATAAATGCTGTCTGTCATTGATTTCCTTCTGATAGTGTCCAATCCAGTGCGAAACCTCAAAGCCAGCTGGAAATCTATCAGTTCTGTGACACTTGAATGGGAGAGCCCTGTTGGTGCCCAGTCACATTTTACATACAGAGTCAATATCAACTCAAACGGCTCTGTAAGAAGTCAAACAACATCAATGAACCAAGCCAACATCACAGACCTCAGTCCAGGCACTAAGTACAACTGCTCTGTTACTACGCTTGTCTCAAATGACACATATGGCCCCACCTTATTCACGTTTTGCCAGACAAGTAAGTAACACAGCCTTTACAATACATTTCATTATGCCTCTGTGAAAAACACATTATAACATGGTAACTTTTCTTCCGGTACAGAACCCATGCCAGTTACCAATCTTTCAACTATACCTGTCAACACCACAGCTGTGAGTTTAATGTGGTCCAGTTCAGTTTATGAAGAAAATACCGATTACCACATCTTCAACTCATGGGACCAGACTATGATCCAGAATACCACAAACAAGCGCATCGACATCTCAGACCTCACACCTGGCACCAATTACACCATTGGGGTTAAAGCAGTTGTGAATGGGGTTGCATCTGATCCAACCATTATCCCTATTTGCACAAGTATTGTTACCATATTCTTATACATATTTCGACCTTTCTAAAGCCATGCCAGTGTTCTTCAACGTCCTTCGCATCTTTCTTACTTTTTAGAACCAGAGAATGCAAAGAACATAACAGTTATCGGAACAACAACCAGTCTGACTGTGATGTGGGACAGGCCTGAAGGAACTGTGACATCCTACATCATTAACATCTTCAATGGAAGCTCCCTAGCAGCCAGGCAGACAATATTTAACAATTCGGCTGTATTTGCTGACCTGAAGCCAGGGAGGCTCTACAACGTCACACTCACCACGCTCAGTGGACGTTTACAAGGGGAACCACAGATGATTAATTGTTCAACATGTGAGTTGCTGAGCCGTCATTCAATCTCTGCAGTGTCAGTAGCATTTGCCATGTTTTTCTGGATTTTTGGGGAGATTTTGGTAGATTTTAATATTTACAATTTGACCATTCCTTGATTAAAAGGTTAAGAGATTCTTTGCAATCACTGCAACTTGGTACTGGATAAACAGTTTAGGAGATGGACTGATAGGTGGATGTGTAGAAGAATAAAAAATCTGATTGTAATGTGTCAGACTGTACATTCAAGAATAACTGCAGACTCTGAATAGCATATGAATTTTCTGTATGTGCTACACATTTGGGATTTTGTCTGTTTGACTGCTAGGCATTATATTATATTATATTATATTATATTATATTATATTATATTATATTATATATACGACAAAAGCAATGCTCGAGCTCTCTTAATATATGATCCATTTTTTTGCTATATGATGTATGAGTGCATTGGATTTTTTATGCTGTTTTTGAAATCCAGATTATACTGTAAACTTCATTATATTAACATATTACTGTAGATCCCAATCCACCCAGTTTCATCAAAGTTGAAGGTGCAACGACAAGTTCCATTAACATCAGCTGGGGCAGGCCCTCTGACATGGACGGGGACCAGTATGCATATATTGTTTCCTACCAGGGCAATGAAATTTCTTCCACTGACACGTGTTTCATGCTGGGAAATCTGACATCAGGGACGCTCTACAATATCTCTGTGCTAACGGTTGGACCGATGAGCTACAAGAGCATGCCACAGACTGTGTTAAGCTGTACAAGTGAGTGTCACAGGCTAGATACTAGTTTTATGGTTATTGCTGATTAGTGTGCAACATCATCACTGTAATTACTTGACTGTAACAAGGATAACCAATTAGATATTTAAGATTTGTATGGGCTTACAATATGGAAGAAATTTAAAGTCCTATAATTTTTCCCTCCAAGGAGTCAGCTCTGTGAAAAATCTGCACGCAGCAGAGATTACAACTTCTAATGTGTCACTGGTATGGGAGTCTCCCAATTCTGGGAAAAGTTATGAGTACTTTGTGATGGCAAAGTCCCTAACCCAAGTGACCAACTTCACTGTGAAAGGAACAAATGCCAGCATCAGAAACCTTCAGTCTGGTAGCAATTATACGTTTGATGTCACAGTTATGCTGCAGGGTGTTTGTGAATCTGCTGTTGAATCCATCTCGCTATTCACAAGTGAGTATATTGAGATACTCTGCATTTTACAGCAGTAATAGAATAAACTCATAGTAGTACTCTTCAGCTTTTTGAATTCAATAAATTGTCAAAATGTATGCTTACATCAGAATTAAACTTGATTTTCAGGACCATATCCCATTGTTGAATTGAAGTCCAAGGCAATTAATGAATCGGTGGTGTATTTGAACTGGACCAGACCACAGGAGTACCAAGACAGCTACACTTACACAGTTCAGATTTCGGGGTGCACATCTAAAATGAAAAATCAGTCAGTGCAGCAAGAACAAGCCTACATTTATGATCTGATCCCAGGGACCAACTGCTCCCTCCTTATTTACAGCAGGGCGTCAAATGGAATTGAAGGATGGCCACTCTCCACATCTCAGTACACAAGTATGCATCTTCTCCCTTTATTTGTTTGCTACTGGTCTGAAAGCACAGGATCACACTAGATGCCTGCTTTGAATTTTTCCAACCTATGAGTCAAAGCCTTGAGGGGAATTTTATGTTTTCTTTCACTTCCTGCTCAGCAGAGAGCACGCCTGAATGCCTTTCCGTGATGTATGTCTTCATTTCAGTTATTGTTTATCACACACAGAGCCTGAAAAGGTAATGCCAGAGGTGTCAAATGGATATAAAAATGATTCCATTAATGTGACCTGGGATCTTCCAAGGGGCAACATAGAGAAATATGTGGTCACCCTATATAATCTTCAAGGACCAAACTCGACGCAGGAACTAAGCAACACTGCCCGATCCTGTCTGTTCGTTAACCTGAAAGCAGGACGTATGTACACAGTCACAGTACGAACAAGGAGTGGGCCCTTTGTTGAGGAATCACTGGCAGTGTCAGTCGCAACCTGTAAGTATCCGGCAGCAATCTGCAGTGTCCATCAGTCATTTGGAGACACCAGACATTGATTTCAGAGCATAGAAATGGTCAAAGATTCATTGGTAACACTTCACTTGAAAGACCACAAATGATATATTAAGCTATTACTTAGGTATTAATTATCAACAAACTAAGGCTTCTGTTTTTTCCCTGTTGCATTCCATTTGAACTAGGAAATTGGAATTTTTGAGATCCTAGTTGGATCTCAGAAATTGGTTGTACACACAGTACTGTCCAACCACTATCTGTGGACATGTAAAATACCAAGTAATGCATTTATATCAACTAATAATACATCATACCTGTCTAGAACTGGGGCATGTCCCATAAAGCAAGATTTCCTGCTTAGCTGGATAATTGTCAGATTTAATGTCGTCTGGGCTAAATGTAAGTGTACAAAGGTGAAGGCCATTTAAACGGGGTAGGCTACCATAAATCTGACAATTTGTCCGGCTAAGTAAGAAATCCAGCTGTTATTGCTAAATAGTTATCTAATTTTTTGTACTGGAATGCAGTTAGCTCGAATGGGACATCGTTCATAGCTCCCACTTTCAACCTTCAAGGTAAATGGAATGCAGCACTACATACTGATCTCTTGCTTATCTCAAGCAGTTACTGTATTCGTTACTGTATCTGTTAATTCTGCCAGCCTTTGTGAACTGCTGAAGGAACAAGTAATGATTAAGATAAGTGTTATACTGATATAGCGATCTCATGTTTATTCATTGTTAATGATTTGTTCATGATTTACCAAATATTTGTGCTACCTCAAGTAAAGTGTCACTAAATGAATGCTCCAAATTTCTTATGAATATTTAGTGCCAGAGTTAATATTCAAAATACATTAGTAGCAGGCATTTACACAGACAGATATTATTGCTGAAATGACATTAAGAAATTGTTACTCTTACAGGTCCAAACAAACCTGGAGATATCACAATAGCAGACAAGAATACTAGCTCAATTGCTTTAGCATGGAGAAGTCCGCTGGACAGTGACGATTCTACTAGCTATTACATTGTGAAATATCAGTCTGCTGTGTACAATCGCACAATTAAAACCAATACAAGCAGCAGCGTCCTGAACGGACTGGATTCCGGAACCTCGTACAATATCTCTGTGGCTACTGTAGGAGCAGATGATCGTGAGAGTGCACCAGTTACGGTGGACTTGGTCACAACCAGTACGTGTTCATTGGTAACACAGAGAACAGTAAAATAAATCCGGAAAACTGGATGCATCATATTTGTGAATTATTTTTATTTATTTTTTTTTGGGGGGGGGGCTGGCATATGTCATTGTGCTAGTTAAATATCAGAAGTTTTGTTCAATCCAATGTAACAATTCCACATTTTCTGGTCTCATATTAGATTAGGAAAATATTGTAGGGCTTGGCACACCCAGACATCACAGTGACAGGGATGACATGAGGTGAGATGATTTCAAACAAGATGGTCCTTCAACTGGAGCCCTTAAAGGGACCACACACAAATAACAACCACACTCCAACACGTATAACAGGGAAGCACAAGGAGGTCTGATACTGGACTGTAAAACACACACACAGTAACTATTATACAGGGGGCACAGAGACGTGCGAATAACTGGCACAGATGCAGGGCACAAACAGGTAAACACACTTACATACACCGGAGACACAGCACAAGCATCTACAAGAGCAAATACAAACAGGAGCTATTTACACTCCTCACAAGCATATTGGCAAATGCAGATGGCCCCTGCTATGTGGGGAAATCTCACTATAATCTCAGCCGTCTTCATTTTATCTATTGATTGTAAAAGATACACAAAATGAGACAGGGAGGTAATCGCTCTTTTATAATAATTTTCTTGGTTTAAATAGGACCAGAAAAAGTTCAATCACTGGAAATACAGTCTGTGCTTCTTGAAGAGGTCATGCTGAAATGGAGTGCCCCGCCTGATTATAAAACTGGGTACTACTACAGAGTGACAACAAGCAGCACAGACTATGTGACCAATACAACAACGCTGAATGCGAATTACGAGGCTGTCGATCTATTGCCTGGAACTGAGTATAATTTCAGTGTACTGACAATGACACTGGATGGGACGGAGTCCTCACATGCAATGGTGTCCTCCTGTACAGGTGAGTCCTCCTTGTTTTAGCAGAGTTAGCGAAATGGGTGATTCTTGGGATACACACAAAGTATCCACGAGACCTGAGCTTCAAAGTCAATATACTGTAGCTTTCTTGAAATAATAACGTTTCATTGTTAATGCCGGTCTTCCAAGGCAGCTTGGTGGCTGTTTGGGTGGTTCTTTTTATTTGTCGCCCACCACCACTGATTGGGTAGTTCTGTTGCCCCTCACCATCAGGAATGTGGGTTCTTGCCCTTAGCAGTATGTGATTTTGCATGTTGTCTACGTTGTATGGGGGGCAGCTGGTGTCTCCTTTGTGGGTCTGGAATCTGGTCCTGGCTTTGCTTACCATGAATCTGCTGCATAAGCAGGCCTAAATCATGGATAATTTTCTATTAGTTTGTTGTTATTCCCGCATTTCACAGATGCAGCTCCAGTCACAAACATCAGCTGTCAGGGCCCAGACCTCACTCTGGCTCTCCTCACAATGCAGTGGAGCACTCCCAAAGGCTTAAACAAAGGCTTTGAAATCAGCATAACAGATAAACCCAAGGAGACTCTTCCAACTTGTGCTTCCAAATGTGTGCACATCCTAAAAAATCTCTCTTACAACACAAAGTACACGGTGAACATCCTAACTCTTGGGTGTGGGAATAGCAGCTCCATCAGTGCTATATCTTGTAAGACGGGAATTACAGGTATGCACTCATTTATTCAAACTTTGTACCCCTGTAAGGAAAAATTCATTACATTATTGAACCCACGAAAGTCCGTCTCTGTAAGTTGTACGACATTTCCTTATATGGATGTGATACATTTCTGCCTTCATCAGCTTGCAAGTTATATGATGTAGGTGTTCTCAAACTTTGACTATTCTTTTTTTTCCCCCAAGTTCCATTGATACCAGATATAAAGGACCATATCCGAGTTACTGATGTGGAGCATGATCGATTTACTTTGGACCTGCACCCTGGGCTCTTTAGTGACAGTGAAGGACCCATTGTCAGTTATGGTGTACTTGTTACATCTAGTGCGAGCAGTACGTTTTAAGTTGAAGTCATTTATTTTATTAATGTATTAATCCCTCAGTTTTATTCCTAAATGACACCATGTCATTTCTGTACTTCAGGTATTATTGGTGGAAACTCATCATCTTTTAAAAAGTTCCTAAACAACACATATGAAGCCTGGAATACTGGAAATGGGGCAGCTTATCTAGCAACCCTTAAAGGAGACAATAAAATATATCAAAGAGGCAAAACTTCAATTGTCATCGGTGACAACACGGAATGGGGGAGATATATTAATGGACCACTTAAACCCAAGGGAAGCTACAGGTTAATATGATCATATGCATACAAAATGTATGATCATAGCATACAAAATGTGGGTATAGGGAGAACGATTACCAGATAAAGAACGGCAGTAATCCAACACTGAAACAATCTCACTATGCTTTACAGGTTTGCCATCGTTATGTTTACCCGACTGGAGAAAAATGGTGAATTTATAGATATTTCAAAATCATATGTCTCAATATCACCTTTTTACGAGAAAGAAATAATTCTTCCAGAAAATCCAGGTACAGAGTGCAAGTCATTGTCTTGGTCTATATTACATAAACCCCAACTTTAATATCAAAGAGCCTCTACTACACCTTATACTAATCTCATAATCTCATTCTTTTTTCTCAGTTATTGTCGCATCCCTGGTTATATCTATAGTATCTATACTCGTACTCATCAGCATTTTTATCATTGGTGCAGTTTTATTAAAAAGGTAAAGGCACGTTATTTATTCACATCCATTGCAATCACAAATTATAAAGAATTAATAAATACAATCTATCGTTTTTTGGCCAGACGTAAGAGACCAGAACCTTCAGAAGTCCCCATTCTTTTAATGAGGTGATGTACTGTAATGTTTATCCAGCACTGTGTTTTTCTCATAATGTTTCCTAAATCATTGTATATTTTTTCAGTGGGTACATTTATAAAAATATATAGATACATCTTATATCAGCTGCTAGTTATCTTTTAAAGTTGTCTACTCAATGGTTAGACAATAGTTATGCTTTATACATCCATCAGCCATTGTACACAAAAATATATTTAGTTTTAATGGACATGCAAAACTTTTATATGCACTATTAACATATTTCTTCATTATTTTCTTTTCAGGGAAAACACGTAAGTAAAAATCAATGTATTGTTGACCAATGCATTTGTGTGCATATTATTATCATCGTATTATATAGGTGCCAGCTCCACTCCCGCAGAGCCAGTGGAGATGGCATTTTCTCTGTGTGTCACATGGCAGAAATTAGGTGAACTGGCATTTCTAAAATGCACATACTGCCCTCTGAAGGCAAAACACTGTGCCAACACTTCTGAAACTCATAAATGGGGCTTTTGTAGTTTTTTGACTGTCCACTCATATCTGTAATAGGTAAAATCAAGCATAGCTGAAATAAGATTTGTCCAAGATTTTGTTCAGAACAGTATTCTGGTAAAATATGCACTTACGTTGTTTTGCCCTTGTGTGCTAACATAGTGTGCGAGTGTGTGCATGTATGTCCACTGTGATGGACTGCCATCCCAGCTAGGGTGCTCCCCACCTTGTGCTGTCTGGGATAGACTTTAGGTCCTCCAGAGGTCCTACATTGTGTAAGCAGTTGGATGATGGATGGATTAATGTACCTTGTCTTTGTTCTTGCAGTAGTGTTCCCATTAAGGTGGAGGACTTTAAAGATTATTTCAGAAAGCAAGAAATGAATTCTAACTGTGGATTTGCAAAAGAATTTGAGGTAATTTCATTGTGCTTACAAAATTGTTTATTTCAAATCTAAATTAGGAGTTTCTTCTAACAAGAGGTGAAGATTCAGGAAAAATGTATGTCCTCTTCTCCCATTGGCTTGCAGAATCTGAAATCTGTAGGCATATCCCAAGCTAAGAGCAGCGCCTTGGCTCTGGAGAACAAAGGGAAGAACCGATACAACAATGTCCTGCCGTGTGAGTCGGCTTCTCTATAGGTTTCTTTCCACCTCCTGTTGTTGTAAAGTTTGCTAACTGGCACATGCATTATATTTGAAACTGCTTAAAATATATATATATATATATATCTTGAAAAATATATTTTTTTAATGAATTCCCACTTGTAGATGATTCTTCAAGAGTAAAGCTGTCGATCCAAGGATCGCCATTTGATGATTACATCAACGCCAACTATATTCCAGTATGTATTAGTACAGAATTAAAGTTAGTTTTGGCCACCAGAGGAGATTTTTTTTTTATTCACTATATTACTTATTTATTATTCCTCATGACAGGCAAGGTTTATCATTATTGTGTTGTTGTTTGTTTTATATTTTCTCACAGGGGTACAATTCCAGGAAGGAGTTCATTGCAGCACAGGGTCCATTAGCCAGTACTGTGAATGAGTTCTGGAGGATGATCTGGGAGAAAAATGTGAACACGCTGGTGATGCTGACTAGATGCACTGAGCAGGGCCGGGTGAGTGGCATGGGGGTGAGTGGCATGGGGCACAGGCATGAATACATCACAGAGACTCAAACCAGTATGCAATTCCCTTAGGTAAAATGTGAGGAATACTGGCCTTCAGGAACCAAGCATTTCAGCAATATAACTGTGACATCGACATCTGAAATAGTTCTAGACGACTGGACAATAAGAGACTTCACTGTCAAGAATGTAAGTGTTATGGCTGCTAACATTATTGTTAATGGGTATGTACTTGGTTTGCTTTCAGTAATTCTCCAGTAATTAATTACCCCCAACCCCCGACCTCCCCTCTTGCTTTCAGGTGAAGACTGCAGAAAAGCGGCCTCTGCGGCAGTTCCACTTCACAGCCTGGCCGGACCACGGCGTCCCAGGGACCACGGAGCTGCTGATCACCTTCAGGCACCTCGTGAGGGAGCACATGGACCAGTTCTCGCGCCATTCCCCCTCCGTGGTGCACTGCAGGTGAGGCTGAGCCCAGCGGGGCATGTCTGCCCTTGGCACCAGTCTTACTCTCGCCTCTGCGATGGTAGTGATTGTCACAGCACTCTGATTCTGTGTTAAGTGCTTTGGGAAAAGCAGAATCTAAAGAGGCACTATCTAAGAATAAACTGAATTGAATTCTCAAAGATTTCATGGCTCCCCTATGCCCTATTAATTTCTTATGGATACCACCCAAAACTAGGCCCTTTCTGTTACCAAGACCAGGAAGTTCCATAGTCTAACCCATTCTTCTCATTCATTCATGCACAAGAATAGGTTATATATGCCTGTTACACAGAATGTTGCAAATGTTTCCTCGGGTGACAGTGCGGGAGTGGGAAGAACTGGAACCTTCATCGCTATTGACCACTTGATCTTCCATATCGAGCGGGACAACGAGGTGGATGTCAATGGAATTGTCCATGATCTCCGCATGCACAGGCCACTCATGGTCCAGACTGAGGTAAGGCCAGTTGATGGCCTGCCTGCGTATTTTAAAATGCTTACATATGGTTGCAGGTTAATAGCACGTATTCTCTTTATGGATTTCATGGTTAAAACCAATATGTGGCCATATTTAGCCCTGAGTCTGCTTTATCTTTTCAGGATCAGTACGTGTTCTTACACCAGTGTGCCATGGACGTCATCAGATCAAGAAGTGGAACCAATGTAGACTTGATATATGAGAACACAGCTGCAATCTCTATTTATGAGAATTTTCAGCCTATGAAAAAATCGAAAAATGGTTACCACCATGTTTAGGAAAATATTTCTTCATCCTTCTAATGCTGGATTTATGTTCTTGTTGTTCATTTATAGAAGGTACCTGCCATTTTCACATATAGCTGAGGAAAAAATGAAGAGACCACAGCTGAAACAGTTTTGTTTTACTAATCTCTCAATTTATGGGTATGTGTTTGTGAATAATATGCATTTTTTTTGCAAACCACAGCCTGGTTCCTCTCTATTTCTCATTAATGAAGGGCCCCTTGCCTGCTTACTGGGACCTCAGTCCTGCTTCTAAGGGCCTGACCTGCCCTAGCAGTGCACTTCACACCTGCACTTAATGTCGAAAAAGTTAAAGTTAATGTCGTCTCTGCCATTAGAAGTTCATTTCCACCCTTTACTTGGCTGGTGTCTGGTCGTTCCCAGTGTTTCCTGCTTCACGTTGCTGTCTTAGAAATTTTGAACTTGGAAGCAACCTGATTCTCAGGGTAGGTTTTTGCCAGCAGGATTAAACCAGGATTTAAAAATGCAGATTTATTTAAAAAATATAGAGGTGTCTCTTCATTTTTTCCACGGCTGTATGTAGAGGGTGATGACAGCCCTGCAGGCAAGAAATTCCTGATTTATAAAAATAACAATAGTTTAGTTGCTTGTTGTATATATATGTACATAGTACTAAAAATGGCTTATGGTCTAAGACGTGCAATATCTAAACATTACAACATATTCTGAAAAAAGGGGGAGAAAAACATTGCAAAAATTTTACTTGTAAAATACATTAAACTCAGGACTCTGGCGATTCATATCAGTTGAATGTTTTTGTTTTGTTTCATACAAAAATAATACTGTAATGTAGTTTACAATTCTTACCCGTATGTATTTAAGTAGAAATGCATCTGTGATCATGTCATGATGTAAGATGGAGATTTACTATTTTACTATTCTCATATACTTGTCATATCCTACATGCCTGATCTTCCTGCCTCCTCTCTAACTTGTCCATAGTGAGCCACGCCTGTTGCTTGTTCCCCCCGTTAGTCCTTGTATTTAAGTACCTGTTTGTCCTATCAACCCCAGTCTGGTCATAAATGCTGCTCATCCTGTCTTCCTGTGTTCTTCCCAGTACCAGTCCTACCATTTTGGCCCCTCATTGTCCTTTTGGTTTCCCAACCCCTGTTCAGTTGGGTTCAGTTTTGACTTGATTAAAATCCTATTTTGTCCACATAAATGCCTGCCTTTCAATCCCTCATCCTGTGCTTCATGGCAGTAATGCATAGTGATTAATTCTTTCGAATTCAAGGCTATTTGCATTTGTGAGTCTCAAGCTTAAAACCTTATGAAATATATTATGGAGTAACAAAATAATCAGGGTTTGTAGTTGATTTGTAAATATAAATTTGGGAGGAGCTCTCACTGGTCTTTTTTCATTAAATAAGAAGGACGTTTGCATTTTTGTATCTCATAAATTAATATAATGACGACCAGAATACTCAGCTTTAATTCTTCTTTGGTTAAGCTTCATGGTCAACGCCTTAAACAAGTGACAACATTGTAACTGTGATAATCTAAAATGTGTTTTTATCACAAGTTTGCCTGGCTAAATTTATGCGGACAGCCCTTGTAAAAATGTGAGTGGTTGTTTCAGTTCAAAATTGTTTAATGGCCTTATGGAAGTTTTTGGCTGTATAGTTGTGAGAATAGATCATTAAACATCATCATTACCATTTCATTTGTGTATGTTGTGTATGAAAATGTGCACTGAGATTCCTGACTACTCTTCCCATACATTATTATGCAAAAGCTATCAACACTGTGCATGTTTTTAGCAATGGTCTGCTTAAATTACAAAGCAGACTGTGAATGTGAAGGTATACTGAAATCTATCTCATATTGGCCAGTAGATGTATAATTTTCCTGGAAAATGTGCAGTAGTTTTAGGCCAATGGTTAAGAACATTGTTTAAAATAAAACTGTGTTTAAAACCGAAGTGCAAAGTATATGACTCTAGTCAAATTAATGAATGATTTACTTATGGCTTCTGACCGTGTCTGTATGTCACTGTTGGTATTACTAGATTTAACCGCAGCATTTGACACTGTGGACCATAATATCCTCTTGGGCCGGTTAGAAGGTGTCGTTGGCATTACGGGGACGGCACTCTCTTGGTTCCGCTGATATTTAACTGATCGCTATCAGTATGCCCATGTAAACAATGAATCATCCAAGGCCACTAAAGTCACACATGGTGTCCCACAGGGATCAGTACTGGACCTGCTATTGTTTACCCAATACATGCTACCTCTTGGTAACATGGTGTCGGGTTTCACTGTTATGCAGATGATACACAGTTATATATATCTGTTAATCGTGATGATAATTCACTCCTATCTCGGTTAGAAGACTATAGATATTCGGTGCTGGATGGTAAAACATTTCCTAATGTTAAACACAGAAAAAACAGAAGTAATGGTAATTGGTCCCAAGGCTGCAAGAAATAAGTTTCACCACCTCAGCATAAATGGCCTTCCTACACAACCTAATACGGTGGTCAAAAATCTCGGCTGCTAGTTGATTCAGATCTATGTTTTGATGCACACATAAGAAGTGCATTTTATCATCTACGAAACATAGGCAAGCTTTGTAAGATGCTCTCACTTCGTGATGCTGAAAAGTTAATACATGCCTTTGTAACTTCAAGCCTGGACTACTATAATGCCCTCCTTGCTGGTTGCCCCTCCGGATCCTTACATACACTTCAGCTGGTACAGAATGCAGCAGCCAGAGTTCTCACAAACACTAAAAAATTTGATCACATTACACCTGTCTTATATCCTCCATTCATTGGTTACCAGTTAGGTCTCGGATTGACTATAAAATACTGCTATTAACCTATATACAGTAGCACTGAATGGCCTTGCTCCAGAATACCTTAGTGATCTGTTGACCTTGTACAACCCCCCGCGCCTGCTTCGTTCTCAAGGTGCTGCATATCTGTTAGTACCTAGGGTGGAAAGAGCTATGACAGGCTGCAGACCTTTCTCCTATAGAGCTCCTCAGCTGGTGAATGGTCTTCCCCCTGATGTGCGGGTTTCAGGTTCACTCTCAATATTTAAGTCTAGACTAAAAACACACCTGTTTAGTTTAGCATATAGGGACTCTAACTCCTCACTCCCAGTTAGACCTATAGTGTGAGGTGTAGAGCTGGGTGGGGAGCGGTGCCATTGGCTTTGGATA
>JABFDZ020000008.1:25317538-25334088 GCA_019775955.2 Pollimyrus isidori
ATGTCCAGGGTGTACCCCAGCCTTGTGCCCTGTGGACTGGTATCATGTCCAGGGTGTACCCCAGCCTTGTGCCCTGTGGACTGGCATCATGTCCAGGGTGTACCCCAGCTCTGTGCCCTGTGGACTGGCATCATGTCCAGGGTGTACCCCAGCTCTGTGCCCTGTGAACTGGCATCATGTCCAGGGTGTATTCCAGGCTCCCATACAAAGGTGGCCAGGATAAGCAGTGGGAATGATTGGTGAATGATTGATTATTTTATAATTATAAAGTCATAAATATTTATTATCCTTAGGAGTTTACTGGAAAAAGGTTACTATTCTGTCATATGTCATGTTCCCAGGCAACCTAAGGCACAAAAATCTGTGCCAAAAAGTAAAAGTTATTTGATTTTATTAATCAGTAATGGAATATTGGGCTCTGGAAACGTTCTGGAATTTTACGGGCGGGTATGCGGGTAGGTAATAAGTCCCAAAGCCAAAATAATCAATATCAATTACTTTAAATATAAAAGCATGCTTAATCGTATCAAACACTTTGTAGAAGTTGATAAATAGAATTATAAGTAATAAAATGCCTATAGTCTATCAAATCAAGTACCAATCTAATATTATTACCAATATATCTACCCTACAAAAAGTGTACTTTGTCATTATTAGGCTTAGGGATAAGTGTAATGATTCCCTGCTTCAGAAATGTAGGACATTCACCTGAAATAAATGATTCCTGAAATACTGGCAGCAAAAAAATGAGCAAGGTCATCCTTAAATGTTTTATAAAATTCCCCTGTGAGACCATCACTCCCAGGAGACTTATTGTCTTTTAAATCGTTAATACTGTCTTAATTTCCTGAATGCTTAATTCCTTGTTACATGAATTTTTAAAGTCTACACTAATTTTCTTTATATCATCTATTACATCTTTCTGCCTTAAGTCTTGTCTTGAGTAAAATGCATGCTCGATTGGGTTGAGATCTGGTGATTGACTCGGCCATTGCAGAATATTCTACTTTGCTTTAAAAAACTCCTGGGTTGCTTTTGCAGTATGTTTTGGATCATTGTCCATCTGTACTGTGAAATGCCATCCAATCAACTTTGCTGCATTTGGCTGAATCTGAGCAGTATATTCCTATACACTTCAGGATTCATCCAGCTGCTTCTGTCTTTTGTCACATCATCAATAAACACAAGTGACCCAGTGCCATTGGAAGCCATGCATGCTCATGCCATCACTCTGCCTCCACCATGTTTTACAGAAGATGTGGTGTGCTTTGGATCATGAGCAGTTCCGATTCTTCTCCAAACTTTCTTCTTCCCATCATTCTGGTACAGGTTGATCCAAAGAATGCTGTTCCAGAACTGGGCTGGCTTCTTCAGGTGTTTTTTTTGGCAAAGTCAGTTCTGGCCTTTCTATTGTTGAGGCTGATTAATGGTTTGCACCTTGTGGTGAATCCTTTGCATTTACTCTCATGAAGTCTCCTCTTTATGGTAGACTTACATACTGATGCACCTACTTCCTGGAGAGTGTTCTTCACTTGAGTGGATGTTATGAAGGGGTCTTTCTTCCCCATGGAAAGGATTCTGCGATCATCCACCACTGTTGTCTTCTGTGGGCGTCCATGCCTTTTTGAGTTCCCAAGCTCACCAGTGTACTCTATTTTACTCAGAATGTACCAAACTGTTGATTTGGCCACTCGTAACATTTTTGGTATCTCTCTGATGGATTTTTTCTTTTTTTTTCAGCCTCAGGATACAGGTTGTCGTCGACTTACAACCATGATTGGTTACAACTGACTGGTCGTAACACAATTTAGTCATAAGTCACATATGTATAGCCAACTGTATAGTTATGTATTGTTATAAAAGTCTTTAAGTCATACCTTATCATAATTTTCTTTGTTCATTATTATTATACATCATGATTTTCTTGGTTAGTTAGCGGCTTAGCGCACGCGGGAATGGTAGTGCTGCTGGGAACTTGTGCGCAAACTGTCGTACGCCCAACTGGGCAACATTTGCGCTGCCAGACATACGAGCTGCGAACATGGTCGTAAAGTAAATTGGTCTTAAATTGGATAGGTCATAAGTTGACGAGGACCTGTAGTCTGTTTCACCTCCTTTGAGAGCACCTTTCACCGCATGTTGTGTGTTCATAGCAACAGCTTCCAAATGCAAACGCTACACCTGGAATCAACTCCAGACCTTTTAACTGCTTAATTGATGACAGGTTAAAGAGGGGAGAGCCCATGCAGCCTTGTTATTTTTTTTTTTGCAGCCAGAGTCAATCATCCAATTACTTTTGGTCCCTTGAAAAAGAGGCAGCTACGTCTTCAAGAGCTGTAATTCCTACACCCTTGCTCCAATTTGGATGTGAATACTCTCAAATTACAGCTGAGAGTCTGCAATTTTCAGCCCATACTGATTATATAATTGTATCCTGAATATGTTTTCGTAAACAGCTAAAATAACAAAACTTGTGTCACTGTCCAAATATTTTTACGTAGGCCTATATGACTTGTTTATACAATAATGGAAAGTAAGAAATGCGCAATGGCTTAGAGTCTTGTTTTCCTAAAAGCCAGCTGATACCGTAATCTTATGTCTATCCGTGTACCACACATTAAATCGCGGATAACATGACTGCAGTTATTTTAATTGTTCGCGTGCCAGCCCGGATATTCAAATCCCACCAACGCTACAATATTTAATTCGTAATTAGGTTGTGAACTTTAAACATAACTTATTTTAGGGGTCAGACAAGTCAGTTTGGATAATAATGAATACATTTTATATTACATTTAGTTTTTTTCTGATTCAGTTTATGCATGCTTCCTCCTTTACTTAAAAACATAACTATTACTGCAAAATACCATGGTCATGTAGATGGGTTCATTAAACCTAAATTTAACCTCTAACAGTTTCTGAAAATGTGCATCAAATGCGTTCATCCCACCTAATTCAATATTCTGTATAGTGTCATATCTAACACACATATACCGTGGATTTTTCTCATTAGACCGCCTACTATGTAGGTCAACAGAATTTGTAGTAACGTCCACCCCCACAACTCTACAAAATTTACCGTTGGGCCCCCCAAAATCCACAGTCGATTTTTAATCCCAGACCAGCCCTGAATTTAGGTCAGATACAGTAATCTACGCAATTGCAGAATGTTGTAAACAGAGGGCAGTGTAACACCCTATATAATGAAATGTGCTTCAGTTTACAAGGCACTTCATCGTCCCTTCTACAACTAGAGTAAAGAGGTAACTGAACGGTGTCTTATGCCGCTCTTTGAAATTTAAGTACAAAGCCAATATAATGTAACAATTAGTCTGTATGTTTTGTACTCTTTTCTACTATCACTGAAATTCATATTTGTTGGTAAAATACCTTTTTAATCTCTTTTTATCGTAAGGCGGCGGCAGTGCAAATACGATCAAATTACAAGCACTGAATGCAATTAAATGTAGTATTAGCCAAAATTATCAAATGAAAAGATATTAATAGCAAAAGTTTGCCGAGAAAATGGAAAATTCATATTATCTTACTTTTTGGAAAGCGCGCTCTCACATCCATCACGAGAAAGTAATGATTGGTTAATATATCACACTGATGGGCAGATAATAACTGGCTTGCTAGTTAATATACAGTAGGAGAGTCGGGCTTGGGGAGCGGAGGCAGACAGCGCAAAGGAGGAGCTCCTTAAAGGAGTTTTAATACAAAGGAGGATTTTTTTACGTATCATCTATTGTGACACAACCGATCGACAGAAGGTTTTGGAAAGAAAGGGATACAGTGTATATTAACGGACGAATTTTGGATTTGCTTGATCTGTGATATTACAGGTGAGGAAATGAACTTACATCTGAATCTCGAATCGTTTATCTCTAACTTGCGTTTTTTATTTATTTCCAGTCCTTCATTAGTTCAAAAATGACGTATTATGACAATAACATATGAATGAATGGAAAATTAAGTTAATGAATTAATGGGCTCCTACTCAAATAAACGTTTCTGTAGGTAGATGTTTAAAATGTTTTGCATAGATAGTTCTCTAATTGTATAACACTGGATTGCATAGATCTCTTTTTTTGTGTGAATTGTGCGGTGTGACAGTGCGGACCGGGGCTGTGCCTGACTTACCACACATGGTCTTATTTTCATTTATTTATCATGTAAATTTATTTTACAAGGAAATGCATGTATGCACACAATTATCGGGCTAATATATTTTCAGAAACGTTAAGCATTAGTGATGTGCTTGAGTGTGGGTTGATGCTGTGAAAACCAATTTTAACAGTAAGAACTACAACATAATTTTACGTTCTTTTATAAGATGTAACAAAACTATACTTACCTGTATCGAAAGCGAATACTTACCAAATTGCAGTTTTATTTTGCATATTGTCTTTATTAGGCCTGCTTTTACATGAATGCAACCAATTTTACGACTAATTCTTTTTTTTGCGTTAAACTTGTGCATACTGATTCTGAGGGTCTGATATGTGATTCATCGTGTCTGCCTCAAATCTTTCAAGTTTTCCATACAAATTCAGGCCTTCCGGAGTTGTCCTCCCTTATGTCTGTGATTACTTTTGCACACTCCGGTTACCTGGTACAATCACATTCGAATGATATTCAGTTCGATGTAAACCAGCAGTTGTGTAACCAGATATTGAGGTACTAACAAGATTTTAAAGGTAAATAAATGCAAACCAGGAATTTTGCTATTATCGATGGGAACGTTAAAGCACCGTAACTGACATATTGGGGAATGCACAAATAAAATTAAATACAGCAAACGGGCACATGGATTCTGACATAAAACGTGCCCTTTAGATACCGTTTCACCACTTTTTCTGTTTGTTTTGTATATGCAAATGTCTGACCTCCTGGAGTAAACTCATTTACATTCTGAACGTTTTATCTTTTGATGTCACTGCAGTATAAATAAAACAGGACACCCTAAATAGTGCAAACCTATCAAAGCAAATAGAAAGTATATGTACTATGTGCAATATAACATGCATGAATCATGTCAAGAAGTAAGCTGTCAGTGATTATAAATTGTATTCTAACGCTGCAGCAGTTTTTTCTTGAGATTTTTCACTTTATGTAATTATAAGCAAAAAACAAGGACATTTCCATGGATATTTGATAGCACTAAATGACACAGTAATATTGTCTCTGCGATAGGTCCGAATCAGCTTAATTTCTTCAAGTACATTATATAGACCAGGGGTGTCAAACTGCAGTCCTGGGGGGCCGTAGCTCCGAGTAGCTTATAGTTCTTTCCCGGTTCCACCACAAATGATTCAGCTCAACAGCTACAGTCAAGTAAAAATATGAGGACACCCCATTAAATGTTTAGTTTAGTTCTTTATTAAGAAATATCAACATATCACTATTAAATCTTCTTTCACATCATATGTGTAGATAAATGTGGGGTAATTTGAAGAGGAAGTGTATGCAAGACACCCTTCAAACATCACACAGCTTAAGGAATGAGATGCATTGGAGATTGGGGAAAACGTTCTGCCAGCCAATGTCAGAGGATGAGAGATGGCTATAGGAAGTGTCTCATTGAAGTTATTTCAGCCAAAGGGGGAAATACTAGCTATTAGGGCACAGGGTGTCCTAACTGTTTCCTAACGGGAAATTGGCATCATGGTTAATTTCTTCTGTTAAATAAGAGAACTTGTTTCTTTTTTTGCATAGATGATACAGTTACATCACCTTTATCCACACATATGATTTGAACAAAGATGTAATAGTGATATGTTAATATTTCTTAATAAAGAACTAAACATTTAATGGGGTGTCCTAATTTTTTCACATGTCAGTATGTGGTAATTAGCACAAGGAGTTGAATCAGGTGTGTTAAACGAGGGAAACCCAAAAATGTGCAGGACTCCGGCCCCCCAGGACTGGAGTCTGACACCTGTGATATAGACCATTGTTTATTAACCGCCAGATGGTCCACATTTCTGCTAGGGGACTCAGAGGATCAGGTTGAGAAATACTGATGTAGACTGTGGGTTTGCATTGGCGTTTTTGGTACTGAGACATACATTTTCAGAAATATTCCTTACATTAAGTAGAGGTGGGCTTTTAATGTTACAGTATTTTAGATGGATTCAACGCCTTTGATGCACACAGGTAGCATCCAGTGGAGACAGAGAGGTGTTAGCATTAGGTAGATTTGTAACTATTCTATATGAGTAACACATAACAACCTGCTCACTAAGACTTCTGTCACATCTGGTTGTTTTTCTTGGTTTGTATTTGTGCAAAATGTTGTAGAAATGGATTTTGGGATGTATTCATGTGCCGTGGCTCCCATCATTGACATGTGAGCTGCACTCTGACATTTGCATGAAAGGAAAGTTTATGACTCCAGAGCTAGTTTCATATGTTATTAAACGGAGAAATTTCTTATATATGTTTAACATTCCTATTTTACATAAAGTAATCAAAATAAATGGAAGCCAGGAAAAATACTGAATACATCCCATTCTTGCAGTGTGTTCGCTTCTGCAGCCCAAAATACAATGTAGGGCAATTTCACGCAAAGGTCACCCTTACTTAGGACAAAAAAGCTGAGCGCACAGGTAAAGAACTATTTTCAAGATATTCACTTGTGTCTATATTTCATTGCATGTAACTGCTCTGATCAAATTTTAAAGAAAATTTCACGACATATTGAAATATCTGGGGGTGTTCAACAAAGCAGAACTTCTCAGCTGGCTTAACTTAAGATAGAAGAGAAATTTACAAACCTTCATAAGGATGTAGGTGAGTTTGGGTCTAGGAGGTATTCTCAATTAATTGTTTTTTTCCAATTATTTATCAAGTCTGTGGAGGATGGGTTCAGACACATCTATAATGTAAAATGTAAAATTATTGGTAATGGCTGTTTTTCTTCATTTTTTCCCAAACAAATGTTTTCTATATTTTTTTTTATTCAAGTGCATTACTTGTTACACATATAATGCTTTCTGCGGTTTAATATTTAGAGTCTGTAATCTGTAGTCACCCATGAAAGTCAGTCTGTTTGATGTGACATCCATAGTGCTAATGAAATGCTATGCCTGTCTGGTGCTGGTGTTATCCAGCCTGTGCAGCTCTCTGAACTATGCTCTCAGGTCTGTAATACTGTTTCTCTTTGGTAGAAGTACAACGCAAAATGGTGATTATTGGCTGGGTAGGCTGTTCACTGCAGACCGCAGGAGCTCTCACGTGGAGGTCTCTCTCTCCCTGAAAGCCACCTCGGTGTCACTCCTCAGGCTCCTCTGCTCCACAGTTTTTTAAAAACCGACACCCCAGCTGTCAGAGGATGCCAGTTACAGCATCCACACTAAGAGGGCGAGTCAGGGGCCAGTACTGGATCAGGAACTTTTCTCATCCTTCATTTCTGCCAGTTTATCATAGACCCAAATCTGAAGAGAAGTGTGTCAGTATGTAGTCTGTTATGTAAGCATTTCTTGTGAATTTTCTTCCTGTTTCCACCATATTGTTCCCAGTTACATTCATTCATTTTTGTATTATGCATTTCACCTTTCTCCTCTTATTCTCTTTCTGGACCATTTCCCCAGCTTTTCCTCACACCAACCTCACCACATTTGTCACTATTTTACCTTGTTACAGACGTCTATGCTGTGTTTTTTTCACTGCGCCGTTAAAGGAATATGAGTTTGCCACTTAATAACACTTTTGCTTTTAACACACCCTGTGAAAACCGTTATTCATTAAAATGGTGACAACATGTCCATTTGCTGGGCTTATATACACCTCAGTGATATTATAACAGTGAATAACTGTAAAGTATCACACCATGTTGCAGTATTTTCCCAACTTTTGTTTTGTTTTTGAAAATGTGATGATGGAAAAAGTTCAGCAGACATTGGTTTGGCAAAGAGAAAATGCACGAATTACAGCTGGCAGTAAAAACCAGCCATAAATGTTATAAAATCAATGGTTGTATCTGATAACCGTTCAGTCCAGGGACCCGTCTAATCAGTATTATTAACTTGACTCCCCTAGATCTTACCCCAGCTAGTATGGAGTCCTTGGTGGTGTTTTGGTTATAGTTAATACCTGACAGACCACAAGTGTCAGTTTTCTGAGAGCCTCCCACATAAACCTGGTTAACATTAAAAGTAACTAATTGTTTTAGCTGTCTGGTTTGTATGCTGATTTCTGTTTTAGTCACACTACTGTATGTTCTGCTTCACAAACGTTTTGCTATTTTTCAAGCAAGTCATTCTGGGTTGTTACAGTACCTGGAATGTTAGCTGTGTTGCTGGTCTCATGCTAAGAGGCATCAGTTTATCTTTAATGTGCTTTGGGGGAGATGAATTGGGTCACTACAGGTCATGCAGTGTCTTTTGGGGAAATGAGGCACTTGGAAGTTCCCAAATGGAACTGCTATTCAAACAATAAGTCAGTGGTCTTTACAGCTTGGACATTAAAACAAAATAAATACACAAATAAACTGTTAAAACCACGTTTTCTCTGATCCAATCATTTTATTCCAAATTGAGGAAAGCAGTTAATTCCTTCTGGTGTTCTGTAACTAAAATATGTGTTATTGAAAATTGAAAATCTGTTAAAGTTATACAGCTTGGATTGAATTTACTATTGTGCTGCTTTTTATTCGGTGTATAAAATAAAATATAAATCCCTCACTATTACAGTCATTTCACCACCAAGTGACGTTCATCAAAATGTGCTTCTGCCTTGTGTCTTTGGACTGGCCCCAAGAGAGCATTTCTGATGATGTGTGGATGGATGAATAGATCGACGACTGAATCGCAGTCAATATTTAGCTAAAGCGTTTGATTTGACTGAGGTGGATATTACACCAAAGCTCACTCGCAGCTGCTTAATTACGAATTAGGATGAAAGATAAACCAGCTTGTCATTAGGAGTGCATTTGCTTAGCCCAGCTATGATGGCACTGGATTGAGATTGAAGAGGTGCTGTCTAGTTTTGAACATCAAAGTTTCAGTCTGCACAGGGTGGAGGACAAGAAAGGGTCTGTTCACAAGACCAGGTTCACTTGGAGTTAAGAGAAGCAGTGATAGCAATAGAGAGAATCAGAATCCTTAGATGTGATATCTGGTGAACCCAGAGACATAATCTCGGGTAGCAGAATGTATAGGGTAAATGTATTTCAGTATATATACATAAATGCAGTGCATGATATATTTTTATATTCTCAGTTTGGGAGACACCATGTATTTACAGTATGTGTAGTTCTAATACAGTCCTCATTGTGACAATAGGAACATAAGATGTCCTTATAGTGTCTGGCTGGCATTATTTTCATTTCTAAGTCAGGAATATTTTGTGCTGGGCGCTCGAACGCCATGTTAGCCACCAGTAATCTCTGTAATCGTAGTCCGCATCTGACGCATGAGAAGCCGAATGAACTTCTGGGTGCAGGGTACCGCGTCCGCAGCAGCCCAGCAGCTCTCAGTGTTCCGCGGTGTCCGATTACCGAACCAGACACCCGGGGCACATGAGTCCCACGGCGTTTTGCAGATCGGCAGTTTCCACCTGAAGAAGTGTGAAGGACGGATCTGAACCTCCCGTTCAGACTGGGTTTTGTTTTGGGAAATGATTTTGTGAGTCAAAACCAGGATGTCAGTGGGGATCTCTGCAAAATTGATTTCAAATCTGTCACGCTATATTTATATGCTTGTTATATATTGGCTGGTGGCTGTTAATATAAAAACACTAACAGTTAAGTGATTGCTCGGGAGATAACACCATAGCCTCACACCTACACTGCTGGATAACTGTTTATGGAAGATTGACGGATTTAGTGATTATCTTGAACAAGTGCCTTCCAGTTTTCAGAGGAGAAAAAGACCTGTCAATGCCACCTCATTAAAATCCGCAAATTCTGGATGTTTATACACTACACCTTAAAATACTCCCTTGATAGTGAGTCTTTAGTATTTTTGAATACATATAGGCCTACTTGTTAATGCTTAACATGTATTATGTTGTTAGTGAAGAAACAGTCATAGTTGTATTGCTGCCATGTTTATATAAGCTTTCTGCATTTGAAGCCCTTGACTTCTCTGTCAAGAAGACAAGCTCTTTCAACCCCAAAGGCTATATACTAATGTCCTAGCATCTATTTTAACCAAGACCCTCATCCCAAAGTTCAAGACTGAACGATTAAAATTAGGCTTACCATTGTCATTCCACTGTAGTAAGCCACTGAATAACATCAACTTTCAGCATTCATTATGTTGAAATTCAGCTTCCCGCTTTGCTGTTAGATCATTTTCAATTCTACTAGTTACTAGTTTAGTTATGGCATAACTCATTTGTTTAGTTTTTTAAATAATAGAATTGCTTTAAGAAGCTGAAAAGGTAAGTAACTGAACTCAAGCTGTGCTTTGAATACATAGCATTCAAAGAATATGTGTGTCATGACCTGCACACTAGACCCTCCTGTCACCTCCCTCATATGGCCCTGATGAGCCACGGCTGATGCTTATTGTCCCGTCTTTCTATGTTCCGGTTTGTCTTGTCAGCCCCAGTCTGATCTTTAACGCCATTCCTCTTATGAGCCTGTGTCCTTCCCTACACTAACCTTCCCGTTTTAATTCCTCTCGACCTTGTTTATTTCCAGTCTCTGTTCTTTGAGTTCAGTAAATCCCCTTTTTGTCTCACCACAATGCCTGCCCTCATTTGTCTTCTCAGTGTGCTTCTGAAATCCTTGGCTGTTTAGTGATACAAAGAAGGTCTCATTAAAGGCCTTTCCCACTCTAAAGCGACGTATTCTGAAGAGGCATGTCCATTACTAAAACATGAGAATTTTACATTTTTTTTCTTTTGCTGGTTTGCTGGGGAGCATTAAGAGAAACCTGGTCCTACCTGCACTTTATCAACGGACCCAGTTTGGCTCACAGCCAGCACTAGGACAGGTGTCAAACAGAAAACCAGTGCTTTTCATCGCCCACCTTGTGCTTCAGAGATAAGACATCAGATTCAGCTGGAATATAATGCCATCTGATAGCTGTGCCACTGATTCACAACATCAGTCCAGGGTTATTTGCTGTGGATGTGGACGTGGGCTGTGGCTTTGCAGTCATGTCTTTTTAGCTGCTGTGAGTATTCCTTGATAGACATTTCCTCTTCGGGGAGATCTTAATTATCAGTTCTTACATAAATAAAAAGCAGTTGCCTCAGCATTTTAGAATTGCTTGTCAACTCCTCATCATTCAGGATACTGAACCTGTCTTTCTTGCACTGGGGTTGTGGAATATTACCCCTATTGTCTATATTTTATAACCTGTATAAACCTGCTGTACAGGTTGCTGTTGACTACTATGAATACCACGATGGGTTTTTACCACGAGTGACTGGTTGTAAGTCAGTATGATCATAAATCTGCCCTTTTTAATGTAAAAATTATCATATGTATAGTATACAGTATAATGAAAATTACAGTATATCATCTTTAAGTCATAATGTGTTGTGTTTTTTGGCCTATTTATCAC
This sequence comes from Pollimyrus isidori, assembly GCA_019775955.2. Classification (NCBI taxonomy): domain Eukaryota; kingdom Metazoa; phylum Chordata; class Actinopteri; order Osteoglossiformes; family Mormyridae; genus Pollimyrus; species Pollimyrus isidori. The sequence goes on from JABFDZ020000008.1 coordinate 25,329,061, forward strand.
AATTTTCTTGTGCTGCCAGCAGTTGGGGTGGAAACTGTCATACATTCACGCTGGGCAACACTCATGCATAAACTCATGTTTATGTTTTGTGCTTACACAATCTTACTCGTGTAAATAAAGGAACTTATTTCCAAAGTGCTCTGCAGTTTGTTGTAGATCGTACATGTTTCAGGCTTTATGCTCGCTGGGAAAATGCATCCTCTTTTTTCTAGTCATAGAAAGCTACTTCCGCAGTTGAATTGAATTTGAAATGACTGCTTCTTCTACATGCATGGTGCTATTGTGTGCTCTTCTGCCCTTTGTATAAAATGTGAAGCCATGAAGCGGACAGCTGAGCTGTTTAATGGTCATGCTTAATTAAGTCAGTTATATAGAATCTACCACCTTGTGTAAGTTTATCTTGCTTAGAAACAAAAGCTATGGGCTGCAGGCAAGCAGAGGCCTGTTTTGGAAGCAGGGATTCTATACAGTGGTTGGCCCTGATCAGTTTTGTGCTTGGCCACTGGGTGCTTTCTCTGAGTAAACAGGATGAAAGAAAGTCCATCCATTATCAGCTTGTGGTGGTCATTTGAGTTGGTTTATCTGGTCATACTTAGCTTGAAAGGCTGGCCACACCAACTTCACCAGCTGGTGATCCTCCCAGTTAAACCACCAAAGAGCACTAAGACCATCTTAGAGCACCTTATACCAGCTAAAACCAGCTACCAGCTATTTTTTTCAGCACGGTGGGTCTTAAATTATATCGAGCTTTCATTGAGCATTTGGCACACTAATATCGAGAAAAAATATTTTGTGATAATTGTAATTATCATTTTATCCCCCTTTGAAATATTGAGCCTTTGTGACCAGCTGTCGTAATATCTTTTTTATGATGGGACAATCAATGAAGCAGTTATAGAGGGCTTTTGCTAGTGCCTTTTAAGTGGCTCAATGTGTTACCAAATTCTCATATAAAAGAAAAAACTAATAATGAAAAAAGTAGGACAGAAAAAAAAGTAGGCCAGGATATAGAAAGTGTTTTTGGAATCTCAAAGTGTTCACGTAAAGTAACCATTTACATATTACATACCTATCCATCATCTATAGCCATATGCAGTAAAGGGAGATGACACATAATCACACAAGAATACCGAAAACTTTGTATTGTATATAGTACTGTGCTGTTCATGACAGATGCAAAGAAGGAACATGAGACTGGCAAGTAGATCGATGGAACTTTCTGGGAAATTGCGAGGTCTGTGGTGTTGCAGTGGAAGCATCAGATGAGGCTTGTGTTTACTGGCCAGTCTACATTTCAGTCCTCACCTGCGGACTTGACCTGTGAATACTGAGCATAAAGAACATGGGTTTGAGTACAAACAGCAGAAATTGGCTTCTGCAAAAGTTTGCTAAGCTTACCCTCTATGACAGGGCGAGGTGTTCTAGAGGGGCCTTTAAATAAAGTCACTGGTTCTTGGGTTTGAAGGGGTCGACTGAGGTAAAGATGCCACCAGGCCAGCTTCTCGGGGGAGGGGGGGTGCTCAGGCTCTTCCCATTGAGACAGCCAGGACTCACTGGTGCTATTAGGGTATGCTTCTAGCTTCCATGAACAGTGTTCTCTCTCTTTCACATCAGATTAAACATGACTCGGTGGAGGGCCAGACAGATGTGAAAACCCCATGGGAGAGGGGGATGACATGGAGGAGGTGAGTGTGTTCTGTCAACCTGAAACAGACCCTTTGAAAGAGGAAACAGATATGACCAAAATTTACACTTAAGTGTAAAAACAGCCATCTAGCAACTTACTAAATGAAGTCCCTCAGACATAGAAATAAATATCTTCTATGTGAAAAGGCATTGTAAATAATACTGGATAATGCTGCACCATTCATGATGCATTCATAGGAAATTCTGTGCACCTTCATAATGCATTCATTGGTAATAACAAGCAATTGTAACTGCATAATCATATAATGCTTGTTATTAAAGCTGTTAAATAATTGTAGCACCGGGCAGACCGAGGCATCACAATGGCAAATCATGAGAAGACTTATTTACAGGGACGAACCAGGCTCTTTCATTGAGTTGTTAACAGGACTAACGCAGGCACTAGACAAGCACTGGAACCAACCACATACGGACAAACAGGAAGGTCAGACACCAGACCTTAACACTCACATATGGTGGGTAATTTATACTTGCTAAAGACAAGTAAGGATTGGACAAGGTTTATGCAAGACACGGGCAAACACACACTCAACAGTCGGGAATGAGTATGATAATAACAGTACAAAAAGGGTTATTTAAAGTACACAGACAGGGGCTATTTACAGTTGCCCGCAAGCATGCTGGGATATGCTAATCCTGTCTGCGTTAAGATGTTAAAATATACAGGTGCTCCTCTACTAACGAACTTTCAACTTGCAGATTTTCAGACATATAAACAAAGAGGAATATAAGTTCAAATTGTGTTAATTGGGCTCCCATTTCCTTTCCAAAACATCTTTTTTTTTCTGCGCCCCAATTCCGCCTAGTTTGACTTCTAGCCACTACTCCCACAGCGCAGCAGCGTAGTGTGGGTACACCCAGCATCCATAGTCTTAGTACTTGCGTATACCATTGAAATTATGTTGGATAACAACTTACAAACATTTCAAGTTGGTCTGTTCTGAACGTATCTCGTTCGTAAGTGGTGAAGCTGTACTTGCATGCTCCTTATGAATGTGCTATGAATGCATTATAAATGCATTATGAAGGGGCACTGAATGCTTTATAAATGCATTATGTAGGTACAGATAATGTAAAATATTACCTAATATTACAATACACAATACAGAGAAGAATATGAATACATAGGTGATTCTAATTGATACATTACGTTTATGCTTTTTGTTATAGTATGTATTATAATGCGTTGTATTTATAGAATCTCTGTGCCTAAACAATATTGCACTAGTATTGTTAGCTGTGTCTTTGATTGCATAAAGCACTGAAGTCCAGTCTTCACTGTTTTGTTGCAATGGAAAATTTTGTTAAGGGTTTGAGCATGTATGATGATGTAGGGTAACCGGTGTTGAACTTCAGCTGGCCCACAAGAACAATATAACATTGAAATATTATCCCTGTTCAGTCTCATTGGCGTATCGAGTTATTAAAAAAACATCGTTGAACGAGTGTCAAACGATCCAGCACAATAGATATCAATAGGGTGGTGCTAGAGAGCTTATACCTTTCATTCTTGATCCACAGATGTTGTGAGATTCGCATTCATGCACAGCGTCTCTATGGCAACATCTGTCTCACTGCCTCTGCCTTGTGCGCATAAGAGCGTTGCAGAAGCTTTTAGCCAAACATAACTCTTAGAAGCAGTAGTAGTAGTAGTAGACTCTGGTTGGGGGGAAAAGACTCTGCACCCTCCTGCTTGCAAGTCCTCAGGTAACAATCCACTGGCCCTTACTTTTTCCCCATCATTTTGTTCCTTGTATAAATGATCCTTTTTCTCAGTATAGGACCTCTGAGAAGAGTGACGTGAAATGTTAATAACTTGCTACATAATTAATGGAGACAATTCATCAGCCTTCACCTTGGCTATCATAAGTCTACACATGATGTTAAACACTGTTTTACCATTTCAAGCATGGAAGGATCGAATTTATGCAGTCACTCCTCGCTACCTGGGTGTTGAACTTTGTCTGTGGGCATTTTTTTCCGCCACAGGTGTACGTGAGATATGTATGTGAGAGGTCTGGTAATTTCTTGGCTGGTTACTGAGCAAGGATAAAAAGACCCTCTGTCATTCGATTTTGGTTGTATACACATATGTTCAGAGTAGCACTGTGTCTCAAAGCTTTGTGACAGTTTCTGTTTAGTACACTATCTGCAAATATTAGCTAGACTCTAGGAAAGTGCTAGATGTGGACTCTTTCCAGCAGGTATATCGTGACCTTTTGCAATAAAACAAAACATTGCTTTTGTTTAAATCATGAGACTGTGCTTGATAAGCATCATGGAAAATGGATAGATGGATGGCTGTATGTTTTTCCTAAAATATTATGTACCACATTGTTTGGATAGTGCACCTACAGAGTATTTGTAGCACTTCAACAAGTTAACTGAGATTCAGCTATTTCATTGTGTCTGTAGATGTTGTTACTCTATACAGTATATAGAGTATATGTAATGATTCATGAACATACCTACATGTTCTTAGAATAAGAAGAAAGTATAGAAATCCTGATATATTTCTAAAATTGTTTACGTTTAAACAATCAAATATTTAAGTTTCAATGTCACCTTTCTGTACAAGCTGTTGTTTAGCAATATTACATGAAATACATTTTCACACCACAATTAAAAATGTTTTTAGGTCACTGACAAGCTGTAGAAAACTTGAAAAAAGTAGAAAGTTTGAAGTTGGTTTGTTTGCAGTCTTGAATTAATCAAATAAGAGACTGCACTGTTGTCTCTGGGTCTGGGGGTCAAGGCTCCGTCATGGGGCTGTGTCTGTGGAGTTTGCACGTTCTCCCCATATTGTTGTGGGGTGTCCACCCACAGTCCAAAAAGGTGCTAGGATATATTGGAGTTACCAGATTGTTTATGGTGTGCGTGCCCTGCGATGGGTTAGCATCCCATCTGTGTTATACCCGTAGCTTCTGGGATAGATTCTGGATCCCTATAACGCTGTACAGGACAAGTGGATATACTGTAGAAAATGGATGGATGGATAAACCAATCAAGAGAAATGATGCAAGTGGGAGCATGTTATCATGTTATATTAGGTGTTTTATAAGTATGTTAATAATAGTCAGTACATTAATGGTTAAAATCAGGGAGTAGTGAGCTGAAGTTTTCTGATGCAAAAAACACCAGTATTATATTCCTGAGTAGGATACAAAACATCAAAAACTTGGTGCCTTTGGGTAGAAGGGTCAGCTATGTAACTGACTATCATGTCAAGCAACAGTAAAGTTTTCCATAGTAAGAAACTGACACATTAAATTCCTTCCCACTGAGGTCAGAGATTAATCTGTCAAGGCAGCTGGACAGCAT
>JABFDZ020000008.1:25429207-25453288 GCA_019775955.2 Pollimyrus isidori
CACAATTTTGGACTCCAGTAGCGGGCCGGATTGAACGGCTCAGCGGGCCGGATTCGGCCCGCGGGCCGCCAGTTGACAATCAGTGGTATAGGGTAACAATCTAGCCCTTGTCAAGCCCACTATCGATCACATATTACCAAACGCATAACCAAGTTCTATAACAGTTCAGTCATTCTTGAATAATGAGTAGCAACGAATGTCAACCTTTTTACTTAAAGTAAACTTTTAAGAGTAGAAGTTTAGAGTGGTTGAGATGATACAGAAAAAAGAGGAGATGTGCCCTTCATTCAGAATCATTGAGAGACCTTTTATAAAGGGAATTCCAGGTTAGTTAGAAATGAAAGGAGGTTTTAACAAGGAAGCCTTTGCAGTAAAATCTGGGGCCCATGTGTTTGTCCCAGATGCCTGTTGCAGTTTAAAACAGTTAATTTTCATGACATAAAGTAAATTTGTACTTGAGTGCGGGTAGGGCCGTGGCCTACAGCTGCAAGAGGGAACTGAAATCAGGCATGTACGCTTCCAGATTGCTCAGTCTGCTGCAAAGGCTACACTCTGGACTACATATTAACTCTCATTAACTGGATAATTGAATTGAAAGATCATTTACAAGATGTTTTTTAAGAGAACAAAGCATTTTTTCCTATGTTACATGAACATTCAAACACCAAGAATGCCTGTTTTAAGGATATATCAGTGTGACTATTATACTGACCTGTTTGATACTATTCCTACTTTAGTATTCCAGAGTAAAGGGTCCAACCAGGGTATACTTAGGTTAGTCGTTAATAATAGAACCCTCCAAATCAAGTAATAATTCATTTGAATTAAAGCATACATAAAGGCAAAAAAAAAGATGCATTACATGTTTGAATCTGTGCACTTTATGTACCTCACTGACATTTGAAAGGGAATTTACCACTGAGATCTAAAATCCTTCCTTTCTATTACTCTAAAAAAAAATTAAATCATACCAATCATCCCCAACCCAGGGACAGGTTTCTTCCCCGCCTTTCCTGTCGCAGTCATTTGAGAAACACCGACATTTATGTATGAACAATATGTGTCATAACATTTTTGCAATTCTTATCAGCAATTGAAATGTACACTATGAACCAATCAACACAGAATAAAATCTAATGTAATTTAACATTAATATAGTACATGTTGTGTGCGCGGTGCGCAGGCTGGCGAGAGAGGGAAATCCAGGCAGGCCTGAGGGCGAACGAGGGTTTATTCGTACAAAACACTGACATTAAACAACGTTTATGCCGCGTCTGCCGGAAAAGATGCAGACGCAGACTTAAATACATGAGACAAAGCACGAGACAGGCGTGCGGCAACGCCCCACAGGTGGACACAGTAGGCAATCACAGGAGGTAACGAGGTGGGCGTGGCACACGGGAGGAGCGGACGTCGCAGGACGTAACAGCACACATATCACTTTTCTCACAAATCATTTAGAATAATACTAAAATGAACTAGAAAATTTCTTATACAGAACTTGAGTTCAGGAATACAGTCCGAACTCTTAAAAATCATGAAAATAGTTCTTGGCTTCAAAAATCTAATTTTCTATTATATCCATTTTTTCTTTTTAAATTCATGTTATAAAGTATATATGAAAATACATTTTAGAATCCTTTTTACATATCCATTTTAATTTTATAATAGACAATTTAAGATGCAGGATATGGACATATTTATAATTTGGGGTTAACCAATTTTCGGTTACATTTTGTAAACTAAATTTTTACAGTTTTTTTTTTTAATTACCCAATTTAGCTATGTCACATCGCTGACCATAGGTATGCATACCGCATATCTGGCTAACAGTTGGGACGTCAGTTCCTCTTGGGACATCCGCCCGTTTTTTCAGTCTGTTTGTATGACTCTGATGCCGCTTGCAGTACCACGAGTTACTAGCAATGTATGTAATATGTTAGCATCATAATACCTTAAGAGGTAGAAACAATGAAAGGCATCATCATCTCATTACATGACTTATTAGACAGCAATAAAATGAAAGGCATATGGGATTTTGATGTGAAAAAGACGGGTTAAACAGCAATTAGTTAAGGCATTTTCTTTTTTAGCACTAATGAATGCTACAGATAACGGGTCAACAATGGCTTTCCTACAGCTTAAAACAAAAACGATATTATTTACACCCCAGTGCCCCTCTGACCTTATAAACAGGAGCAACAGGCGAACCATAATTTTCTCCATAACACTCTCTGGTGATCTGCGTGCCACCAAAACACTGCAAGCTATGAAAACGTTTTGTCTTTGGTCAGTACATTGATTTTAACACTCATTTGTCTTGTAATTTGAAATGCAGTCGCTTTGCCATGCCTCTGTGCTGTGCCTGTCAGCAGGCCCCCTTCACCAGGCCGGCTTCACACCGAACACACCCTGCTCTGTCTCCCTGTTTATAACTGACACACGGCCAGAAATTTGAGAAACTGGCACCACACAGGCCTATTTGGTGGTGGCAGAACATCTATTTTTTTGAAGGTTGATGAGCTTTACCCAGGCTCAGTTGTTTTGATGGCCCAACAGCATCAATGAAAAACTCTGGTGGTTGAAAGTAATATGTTTTTGTTCACTGTGTTCCTCTATTTCGCTGTCGCCTGTGTCAGTAGTAGGAGGGGATGCTGGCCGACAGCCAACTTGTAATAATCATGGTGACTAAGCTCCAGCTATTTGCATGAGAGTGGCCTTTTTTTTAAAATCCTGTTTATTTAATGGCTGGATCTAGGAAAAAAAGGTGCCAGTTCTCATGTGTTTCCACCTGCTGTGATAATAGAAGTTAATACAGCTGTTTTGTCCAAAACATATCAGTGACATTTGAACACACGACGAAGTCATGCACATTAAAACTATGATCTATCAAATCCAGAAGATAAAAGTGATGGTAAAATAATAGAATAGAATATTTTTATTGCTATTGGAAAAGTACAACTGTCAATATACAAGTACACGGATTCAGTTTAGAGCTTCCATATTTCATACTATTAAAGACAATAAATTAAAGAAAACAAAAAAAAATACCTCAAAAGTAAATAAGTTATGAAAAAAAGCATCAGAACCAGTAGAGGTCTGAAGAATAGCAATTAAATGAAACAGTTTAATCCGTATGTACCGTAGAAACAGTATATGACAGCATAAAGAGTACTAAGTGTCCAGTGGTAGATATGAATGTGATACAGTTCTGAGTTACGCTGCTCTGTATTTAACAGACAGACTGCTTCATTCTAGTGGAAGTAAAACACTGGGATATTACTGTGAATCCATCATTCAACCTGATGAGGTTCTACATTGATGAAGGAAACAAAACTCCTGACTCTGCTGTAAGACTCCCCTGAGAAGCAGGAAGGAATATACCAAAGAATAACAAGCTACCAATAACCCTTATTATTACAGTCACAGTCAGTGTTCTTTTAGACATCATGGTCTGTACCAGGATGAAGTCTATGGCAGGTCTTTTTAAATTTTCCAGTACAGATAAGTTTCCTCATGAACATTTACAGTCCTTTGAATCTGTTAATGTTTCTCTTGCTCAGATTTCCTTTTTCCTCCTTTTTATTTCCTGACGTCAGGTTTGGAGGTAAGTACACTGAGAGTCTTCCAGAGACGTCCACCACACCAGATAAGGCAACCCTGCTAAATCCACTAAGTGATTATTTTTGGCAACGGAAACGATTTTTTTTTCTTTGGAGACAAAGTTCCTGGCTACTTTTGAAATGTCATTTCCAGATTTTATTTCATAAGCGGTAAAAACATGTGAGAATGGAACTTTACTGATTTATCGCAGACTTTAATGAAGCCATAAATCTTGAAACAAGTAACCCAATATCACCTCAGCCTGATCTGGCTTTCCACAAACAGAATGAAGAAAAATGAATGAAGTGCCTAGTGCGAGTGCCCTAACTGGTATTTACTACAAGGTTCTTACGCAGTTATGACACATTCCAAAATGTCAAAAACAAGGATACTACACATAATTACAGAAACAGATCACAGCATTTAATATTTTTCATTTTTTTTCTCCATTTCTAAGTTCAACAGAAATATGAGCTGCCATTATAGATTGCATTTATAAGGAATTTTCATTTGTTGTTATGTCTTAATAAAAAATAAATTCATATCTGTTTTTATGAATAACTCACTGAAGTACAAACTGACAGTTAGAGGTATGGCTATGGGTAAAAATTATAGGCGGGGTGGGGGGGATGTAACCCCCTTGATAATCAAACCTGACCAATACAACCCTCGACCCAAATAATCACAAAATGGGTGAAGACCGTGGGTTTCAGACAAGACCCCATCCTAGATATCTGTTCTTATGTAGATTAATAGTGTATTTCATTAAAAGCATACCATGCAGGCCCAAGGGGATGCCCATGTAAGGGCATGCCCATGTAAGGGGATGTCCATGTAAGGGAATGCCCATGTAACAGCTGGCTGCAGCAGATAGACGGCTATTTCCGGAGGATAGGACTGGACCGCGTGTTGGTCTGGGGGTCGCCAACTGGGATGCCGAGGTATTTTGTCATGTGATGGGTGTGGAAATGTGCTGCGGCAGCTCCTGCTCCCCAACCTGATCTGACCTGACCTACCGAGACAGCAGAGTTCATAGTCAAGAATGTTCAAAGTACAACAGAAGGACTCTCACAGATACTTATATCATTCATAAAGACAAGAGTCCATTAAGTAAAGCGGAGTTCAGATTTCACTGGGGTTTTGGAACAAGCGCCGCTGCACATTCAAGCGTTCATTCCAAAGCCACATAATTGGACGAGCATTTGACCCATTGAAACTGCTGGTGAGGCGCCAGAAAATCCTCCCTTGACATGTATAAATATATACATGTGCATATATATTTCACAATAAGATCGGCTGCAGATAATAAACATTATTTAGACAATTATATAGTCTGTCAGGCTCAGTAATTTTTATTTAGTCACAGGCTACCAGATTGAAGTTGTGCTGCCGGCGACTCTGGATCAAAGAGTTACTGATTGTTTCAGTTGAGGAAACTTCACCACGATCATGGTTCATTTCAGTGAGAACTGCAAAGAAGCTGAAAATGAAATGCGGTATCCTCAAGAAAAGTTACAGTTTCATGTGTACTGTTACGGGCTGCTAGATTTCTCACAAACTAAATCAGAAATAGTAAAAGTGTGTCATGATAGTCTGTATCATCACTTATTAACATTAGTCTAATATAATGCATTGAATCCATGACCTCTCCAACTAGAAATCTTCAATTCTGAGAGAAAAAAAATAATATGAAACAGATGAACTTCATAAAATAAGCACTGACTACAGAGCTTGAAAATAATATCAGAAGATAGGAAACCCCTTTGGAAGTGAAATGAGTGCAAGAATGAGTTTCAAGGGTTATTATTTTTAACCCGTGTTTTGCTTTTGGTTTTTTTTTTTTTTTGCTAAGAAAGGAACCACCTTTGGGTTGCCAAGACTGTAATCAAAACCAGCATCTTGCACTTAACTGAAGCAAGCTGGACCTCCATGCAGTATGAAATTCACTTTAAGTCATGAGTTAACCCCTTACTCCATGTCAGTAAAGGCATTCATCTTATTCTCTCACAATCCACCATTGCTTTATATTTATTTAATGTCTGAATTAAATAGGCTCGATTCAGAGGTCACAAGTACAACACGTACATACACAAATCTATCTTCATTGCTATGATTCAGTATTGCTGTAATACTGTGCCTGGTATTTGAATGTTTTGTTGTAGAAATGTGTAACAGTTTCTTTCTGGAAGTGGTTTTTGGCAGTTGTAGTTGAAGAATGAAAAATACAAAGGCTTTTGGCAGGGAAAGTGAAACGTCTCACACGGCTTCATAATAGCAACTGCTCATTTTCTTAGGTACCTTTACTCAGTTCCAGGTAGGACATGCTTTCCTCTCCCAAACCACTTTAATGGTTGACAAATTTGGGGATGTCTTTGTGCACACCACTCTGGTATGGAACTGAATTTAACCTTTGTGGCTTTTACAAGCCTGGATATTCTCTTCTGACTTCTTCAAACGTCTGTTTCTTTCAGCAATAGTACTGCTGCTGACTAAACTGGTTTGTATACCGCAATATTTCCTGTAAGGTCTAGATGCTATAGTACGTGACGATCCCAGGAGGGTGGCTGTTTCTGAAATGCTTGATCAACCACATCTGGCACCAACAGTTACATCATGTTTAATTACTCAATTACTTTCATTGGGCATCTTAGCTGTTCTTACCATACAGTAAGTAAAACTCTGAACCCTGTCTATGCATTGTTTAAAGAAGCATACTGCGCTAAACAGCAAGTGTACCTAATAAACTGAGCCATTGATAATATACACTATAAATTTAGTGGATATTTTTATACTCTCATATAATACACAAATACAGGAAACATATGTAACAACTTAAACCTTTATCCTGCTGTTTTAAGTAATTTTATAATCATTTTAACCTTTACCAGCATTTGTATTCAAAGATGATATATTGTGGACGTATAAGACAAACTCACAAAGGGACCAACGACTTTAGCTAGATTTGCTGTCAAATTATTGAGTGCAGGTCAAAGGATTTTTGTTGCTCCGTTTTCTGTAGTTTCAGTCCACTTCTGACTCTGCCCCCGCTTCTGAGAAGCAAACACATTACAGAGCCAATGTAGGCTGCCTAATAAGAAAGATCAACAGTCTACTTTCATTTGAAATTATTACCAATCACAGACAGCATGTAGCTTTGAACTTTCCCCCAAACAGAGAGATGTGCGCCGATAAGAGCTGTCACCCAGCCACAGTTTTCTTCTGCACTCTTGAACTCCTGTGGAATTAAGTAGAGGCAGCATTGCCACCTAGAGATGAACACATGTCCTGCAGAATGTTAACCGCAATCCCAAGTGCCTTCCTGAGGGACACCAGGATGCAGACCAAAGCAATGTTAATTGAAGGGTTCGGCCATGACTGTGCCTGTAAATCTGAGAGTTGGAAACTACAAAAAAACAAGCCGTGTTATTCCATTGTGTCAATGTCGGTGTACATTTTATATATAATATGAATAACGTGGGGGGTGGGGACAGGAAATATACAGTTTGTCTCAGCAAAAACACTTCCACGCTTCTGTGCAGCTTGGATTTTTGTCCTGTTTACCAAAATGGATCTCACCACATCATATTTTGAAGTAAAGATTCAAATTGCCAAATTCTGATACCTCAGTTAGGCTGCCTATTTACTGCGTAAAAGACAGGAATATTCTAGATCTTATGTAATTTGAAAATGTGATTATTGTGCCCAGCGATGAGTAAAATGTTTTTCTTACACTTCTCTGTTGATTTGGAGAGATTTTTGGTGAAATGGGCAGTCAATCAATGTTTCTCTTTGCTCCCAGATGGTTACTATGTTGAACGGAGCCCAAAATGTATCCAAAAGAGCTATTTAGTTAGTCACCCTAATGAACAATAAAAAGAGATTAATTTTTCAAAAAGGTCAGACTCAAACCCAAGTGAACCATTTAAGCACCATAAAAACTGTTCTGCTGGGGGCAGGCTATGTTTCATAATGACTTCATAAATGGCCTTTTGGATTGAAAATGTACTGATTTTTTTTTTTTTTAAAAAGGAATTAAAAAAAACAAAACCTTACTCTAAATGTCATAGTGTGTATTTTATAACAAAACACTGTGGGATAGCTAGTGAGGAAATCTTTCCCTTAACCCTACCCTGTGAAGAGTGTCAGTACAGTATATCATTCTTTCATCTAATCCTATGGTCTTTAAGGACAGAAATCTTAACTCATGATGATTGGATAAAAATATATAGACTACTGGTATAGTTGTTATCACTGTATATGAATAATTTATGTTTTATGAGGATTTTTGTCCTGTAATATCTGCTGTCCTGTTTAGGATTAGGAAAGAATCTTCAGTCAAGAGATATGTGTTGTTTTTTAAAACGGCTAAATCATGCACCCCAAAAGCCCGTGCTGGGCCAAATCTGGCATCCTGGTGTTTTTCTCGCCCGAGCGGATGCAGGTGGATCAAATGTGGGCCTTTGCTAGGCAGGTTGAGAGATTTCTATTAATAGGAAATCCTTTTTAACGCATGTAGGAAATCAAAAATGCTTGGGCTAGAGTCAAACCAGGACAGGATAGCACAGCAGCAAAAACACCACAATCAGCCTCTTCCACGTGCCTGCCGTCATTCATCTCGTGAGACCACATTATATAATATTAGACAAGCAGCATTAGAGTGAGCTGCATTACAGACCCGTTCGAGATCAACTTCTTAGCACCTATTACGAACTTATTTCTGTATTTGTCTGTAATTATGGAACTTTTAGCTAAACTGGTCTGTTTTCAATATTCCCTCAGTGTTGGTTTAAGTTGGCCAGAGACGCGTTGGATATTCATTAAATCGAAAACCACAACATTCTCAGACGTTTAGAGACTTCTAAAGGTAATCTCACTTCATTTAATGGATTGTATTTCCACCTAGGCCCTGTTTCACCTGGTCCCTATCTGTCTTTACAGTACAGAAAAGCTAACCTTTACATTTTCTCACGGCCTGGGGCCTACACAGGACATTTTCAGCCAGAAAATGTTTGCAGACAATGCTATGTCTGTATAATACAAAATGTTGTACTCCATATAGGGTAAATATTCCATTTAAGAATCATTCCCCCAGTCAAAGTTTGTGTGATGCCAAGGTCAGGCGTCGTTGGCCATCCTGTTCACCACTCTGTCTCTTGTCCTTCATACCCATGTAGTGTGTTTCCCTCAGTGCCCAGGAAATGCCACAAAGCTCTCAGGGCTAAAAACCCTCTGCTCATGAGTTTGAGACCAGTCTTCTTAGTTATATGTATTTATTGATTTTCTGTTCTCTAGTGTTCATTAGTTATATTTTAATCCCTGTTTTATTTTGCACTGCTTGTGTCCTGTTTGATTGTGGTCTTGCTTGTCCTTCTTCTTTAATATTTTTTTAGTGTTCTTAAGCCTTAGTCTTAGGGTCCCTGTTTCCTGGTCTTGTTAATTGTAAGTTATTCCACCTGTATTTTTTTGTTTTATGGCCTTGTTGATTGGTTATCTTTGATGATTTTGAGTGGTGGCTGTGAAGCCCAGAGTAATACTACTGAAGTTGCTTGGTCCTGGGTATGACGTTAATCTACATCCAGCCCTGCAAGCTGGTCCTCCAACTTACAGGGAGAAATTTGGGGGTTGGTGGCAGGATTGGCACTATGGCTACCAGAAAAAAATACTGGCTCGGGCGAGTGTGGTGCTGAGGTATCAGCCGCCACATTGCCAGACTCAGGTTCTCATCCCTGAGGAGGTTTGTCGTGTGGTGGGTGTGGTGATGTGCTGCACTCAGCATATGCTTCTAACCTCACCTGCCCTTTGTTCGGCCTTGTTATCAGTGTATTAAGTGGCTGCCCCTGTTCCATCCCCCAGTTGTTCACTGTGAGATGTTCTGCTGTGTTTAAGTTACTGTGTGTTGTTGTTCTGTTTGGTTTTTCTATTTCTGCTGCTTGTGTTGGTCTTTTCTATAGTTGTTACCTTCTGATATTTTTGTAGTTAGTTCTTGTTTCTCCCATTTGCTTTTGACTCCACGTGGCCCTTTTATTTTGTGGTTTACCCCTCTGTGTTCTGTTTCATTTAATAAACTCCTTTGTCTTGAAGTGGATCGTCACCCTCATTTCTGCCTGCGCCATGCCCTCTTACTGTAACAGTTGCAAATATTTGTCATTTGACAACTGAAGCTTCTTTCCGGGAAGAACAATGGTTACACACATTAGATCATAAAATATTGCTTGTGTTTTGTGTAACTCCTTAAAAATGTCAGCATGCCATAAACCAACCAGATGCTTGTCTATAATTGTATGTGGCTCTCACCTTTTTTCTGAATCTGTGTTACGACCAGATACTGCCACACTTGGTACAGTGTACAATAGGGATGAATGAGAGTCATGAATGTTTTCACACTGGAGAATGAGGTTGAGCATAGTGATGACTGAACAGGCCATGTCCAGAACCGGCGATCTGTAACCAGGATCCTCCGCTTCCCGTCATCCCTGAATGAAAAGGGCAGTCACTTTCACTGGCTGTCGGAACATTGTGTTAACAAACAAGGAAATCAGTGCCAGCTGTTTGGCCAGAACTGAGAGAATGCTTTGTGCTTTAAAGCTTGTTACCAAGAACTAACTGAGGGCAAGGAAACTGTTGTTCAAAAACACCATGCAAGATTTCCCAACTTCTACCGACTTGGTTTGTTGACTGCGATAGATACAAAGAGACAAAACACATGTATACTTCTGGTGCCTATTTAAAAGTCATGCTTTTTGGTTCTTTTTTTAAAAAAAGACATGTTAATTTTACATCTACCTATATTCAGAATTCCATCTGTATTTCTCTGGCAAGAATTTAGTATCCACATCTTGTGTGGCAATCAGTGGGACAAAAGTATTATACTGTGGGTATTTAAAGTAATATTTGGAGTATGTGATAAATTCTTCTAAACTGTTTTGCATTCTAACATGACATTTCATTGCCTCAATCCTATTGCTTATTTTAAATTATTTCCTGCATTTCTGCCTAAATTGCATGCTTATTAATAACTAACCGATTTTAATGTGTGACTTGCTCCTACGAGTGAGCGAGTGAGATTCTCCACACGCTCTGCTTCAAATCCACGCATTCCTCACATTCTTCAGGTCAAATGGCAAATGGAGCTGGAACAGGGAGAGCACCAGCGGAATATCTCTCACAGCTGGCAACAGGCAAGTCTTACACATCTGCAGGAGGCATTTAGGCAGGTAACTTAAGACCACTGACTTCAGACTTGGGACACAAGGCTCAGCTCCTGAGAATAGTCCACTCTGGTTAAATTATTGTAGAGCCTGATTCAAGAATTCAAAACTTCAAAAGCTCAGAAATTACAATGGCCATTTCATTAATTTACATATATGTACCAGATGATTTTATCTAATTAATAATTGAAAAAGCAGTGCCTGATGGTACCTTGGACCAATTAGGCTTAAGGGTTTTGCTTGGGGGCCCAACAATTAAATTGGTCTTCCATCCATGGGATATAAACCAGCAACTTTCTCACTACAGGCACAATACCAGCCCACTGAGCCACAGGCTACCATTAAAATCAGCTGGCACTCAAACATCTTTGTTGAGTAAAACATCCATTTTTCCTAAAACAGAGCAAGACCCAAGCATTCCATCTGTTACTCCTCCTGCAGTGGTCACTATTGAACATGAGGTCATAAAGTGCTGTAGGTTCTTTATGCCAGAATCATTCATCTATCCACTTTTGCAGGAAGTACTGCTGCTTTTCCACTGACATACAGGAACCGACCCGTATCTGAACCGTACTGCAAAGAGGGACTAGTTTTGGGGACTCATTTTAGTTTTCCACTGTAGCAGGGTTGTTTCTATAAAGACATTGTAGGGTTTGGAGATCAACTAAAACCGAAGATACTTATTTACTGTTCACATGGCGCACATCATAATTAACTATTTACATTTTTTAAAACTGTGTGCTAATTTCCTTCAGCACATCTGTGAGAATCACCATTAGCATCAACCTCTAGCAGAATTAGCATTTGCTTGGCATAAATTTGTATTATGAATCTTTCTCATTCAGCTATTGTTTAGTACTTTTTTAAATAGGAGATTGTTGAGAATGCATCAATAAATTGCAATATGTGATACTACCAATAATTTATATGTATATGTATAATGCATATTCATGCAGATCGCTGGTATCCTTATGAATTTCAACAAATCAGATAGTGGTGATGCAACCAGCTCTGTTTGCTCAAACTTTGTCAATACAAGTAAGCAGAGCCATGTCAGTGCAGATATCGGTCCTTGGCGGCTGTGGAAAAACACCATATGTTTTCAAATATATTTTTTTTAGTCGTGTCATCTATACATTGGCAATAACAAGCTCTGTGATAAATTTTCAAATACCTTCTTGAAAATGTATTGATTTTAAGTCAATGATGGTCCTATACTTGGATGTGTCGAATCATGGAAGTTTCCAGTTTTGGTGCAGATATGAGAAGTAACATTTTTTTGTGAATCACAAGATACTCTTAACAGAAGGACAAACTCCCTGAAACACTACCAGAAGATCAAATGAAACAGCAGGCCAACATATTTGATAATATTTTTTCAAATGTACCTGCACCACCTACACTAATGCTCAGGGTTGTTTTTGGCAAAGACATCACAGAATTAAATGGAATTCACTCCGAACCTTTTAACAAGCTAGAAAGGCAATTTATTGTCTTTTTGGCAACAGAGTCCAGACAACATCTGAACTATCCACTATACTATGTAAAAACCATCCTAAGCATGTCCAGGAATTTTTGTATCACTGAGGCTGCACAAACTAATCTTTGCCAAGAGAGGATTGCGGCCTTTATTTTCAGTGGATGGCGACATCTCCAGCTTTGAGCAATGCGGTGTTTCTCTCGAAGCACAGTAGCAACCATAAAAAGTATTAAAACAGGTCTTAATCATGAGGCCAAATTCAAAGCCAAATAATAATACATCCCAGGGGAAATCCCAGGGCCCAGAAAAACAAAACGTCAACCCAATCTAGTTTTAAAACCTGTAACACCTTAATCTTCTTCCCATAGTAATTGTGCAAGAGGTTGAACTCCCAAAGTAAACAGAACAGTTGATAAATAAAGAAGATAAATGGTAAGTTAACATGAACCAATTCACAAAAAGAAGACTGAAATCATCATGCCTTGCTGTTTTTGGCAAAGACCTGTGCCCTAACATTCACATTTATAGTATGTTTTCAAAATCCCATCCAGGATCGCTGGGCAATTTGCTAGACTCCACAAACTAATGTTGTACTTAGAGTCATTTATAATCCAAACTGTTATTAATGAAATGGTATACTATTTGATATATTAATACAAAAATAAAAGATGTATTAGTAAGCATAAAAAACATGAATGAATAATTGTATAAAAATGTTGTGCCAATAAATACAGAATTGACAGAGGGTTCTTTTGACTTGATATATTACTAAAAAGGTCTTTTCTATCTTATTATTTCTGTGCACCGTAAAAAATAAACACAGACACTGTAAATATCACCAGTTCCCATTATGTTCTTTGTGTATCTTCATAATCCATGTCAGTTTAGTCATTCAGTGATTATCGTGCACACTTTTGCTGTTTTTATCACTAGTAGCAAATGACTAAATTATTTAGAAAGCAGTAGTGGAAAAATATGAAGGTATTTGGTTCAGGGATGAGCTTCTTCCTGGAGATAACTGTGACAAACAGACCCTCTGCAAAAACGATTGCAGCCATGTACAGAATAATTTCACCGTTATTTAAATGATGAATGAGATGAATGTTTTTTGGACAAATGTCTATCTAGTCAGAGAGGAATGTGTGTGCTGTTCAAAAATTCCTACTTTAAGAAAAATGCAGTAAATGCCATTAAAATGATAAAAATTGAAATGGCTATTTATACAAAGAAAGCAGTTTCCCTGGATTGGACTGAATTAATTCCATTTTATAACGTTATGTTGGGCCTTGATATAGAGTACAGATTTTTTTCATCTGGTCATCTGCTTCCAGGAAATATGAAGACTGGTTGGAAGATGGTTCGATGTATCTAAGCAATGACTTTCTTCATCGCTATATTCAGTCAATTGTTCACCAATTAAACATTCTGTTTTCTAGACCTGAATTTTACTTCAAATCTATACTTGATTAATACTGTTTTTTAACTTACATTTCATTTCATTTTAGCTTACTTCAGAAGCACCAATAAATACATTTACAATTACTAGCTCCTATCTACCCATA
The DNA here is from genome assembly GCA_019775955.2 of Pollimyrus isidori. Taxonomy (NCBI): domain Eukaryota; kingdom Metazoa; phylum Chordata; class Actinopteri; order Osteoglossiformes; family Mormyridae; genus Pollimyrus; species Pollimyrus isidori. The sequence continues at coordinate 25,443,061 of JABFDZ020000008.1, forward strand.
CTAAGTGGTACCAAACCAGAACAAAACACTTAAAAGAACAAAATACTTATAATAATTAAACATGATTTTGTGTTTGCTAAGTGGATCTCATTCTAACTTGGTCAGTTTTATCCAGGATGCTGTCACCATTAGTTCAGCTAGCACATCTGCTAAATATAGATCTGCTTCTAGATTTCATCAAACTTACTGCCAGCACGGATTTTTTTTACACTCCCCATGCCTATGGTGTGTCCCAGCTGGGCTTAGCTGGGACAAAGAGATGGGCCTTCTGGTCAGCTAAGTGAAAATGGAACTTCTGGTTCTAGCTGTTAGCCTAAATCACACATGGAATGAGATAAGACAACTGACTGACAACTCCCACATGTCCTGGCCAAACCATTGAAAGATGTAAACTTGTTCCATAAAAAAAATGCCCAGCAGGAGAGCTTCCCTAGTGAGTTCAAAGCCTTTCTTCCACTGTATGGACCCGTTTTACCTTCCCTTCAAGCTTCTCACCAGTGCACTTGGGGAGTATATCTTTTTCAAAATAACAGACATATTGGGCAAACCGGGGATATCCAATGACTTTGGCATGTCTGGATGGACTGTATGGAAGGACAAGTTTCTTCCATGATTGCAAAAGTGACAGGTGTTTTTTTTTTTAGCTCACAGTTAACTCAACAAGCTTCTGTGCGCTCAGTAAAGCCAGGAGACTTTCATGCATGGATATTAAAGATATAAATGTATGAAAAGATATTATAAATATGTCATTCAAATACATATATCTGGATGGCCGAATTTAGGTGGATACATATTCATGTATAAAAACCCCTCATCACTATGAGACTCCAGTTTTCATGTCCTGACTAATTACCACTAAAAGCCTTCATAGCTCTGAGTATAAAATAAAATTTCAACTGAATATGTCCCAACAGGGAGAATAAGTCTAGTCAGTCAGAAGAAATCCCGCTTTATTCTAAGTGAATAATTAAATCAGCTTGTGTGATGTTGCTAATTATTAAAATGTTCATTACCAAACCCAGGGATGGAAATGTGCCTCTAAAAACCTCCCTTCAACAGACTACATGGGTGGTCTTTGGGTCAACAAAATAAACAAAAGCTGCAGTAATGTTAAATACTTTGTATCTCTGTGACTTAACACACATCATGTCAAGAAATTAGACCTAATCAAGAGGAGAAAAATAAGCCTTTATGTGGCTCTAATTTTAAGTTGAGGGAATAATGATTCTGCTGGGCTATTATTGAGTTATTACACTACGCTAAAATTACGTGAAGCAAATTTGAAACTGAAATGATGTTCACCAATAAAATTCAAGGTCAGAAAGGCACTAGAGAAGGAAAGCACACATTAGAATCATCACACAAGCCTTATTTTTCAGAAGACCCAATCCAGACCACAGCATTTTATGCAGTTAACTCTTCATTCTTCGATTTAATGATATTTGGTTTTGGATCTGTTCCACAGTAACACGATAAAAACTAAAAAGAATTTCTTCTGTTCTCCAAGATGTTACTGATATCTTGCTGGGTGGCTAGAAGAACATTGCTTTGGTTCCCAAACATCTCCTGAGGGGAACCTCAGCCATTGCATGTATTTGTAAAATTTCACCTCCAGCTCGATTCATTACTTAGTTAGATTTAAAAGTCAATGTGGTATTGATTACTGAAATAATATAAAGGTGTCCTGGATGGTTACTGCAAAAACTGGAGTGACTTTAGGAGACATTTCAAGATGGTTAAACTAACACAATTTGACAGACTTAATATCACAGTTTTACAACATAAAGATCATTTACACATCATTTTCTTTGACTGCATAATGCTGTATGAAATTTCTCACATTACAAAGATGTTCAGTTAGGCTAATCGGCATCTCTAAGTTGCTGGCAGTGTGTTGTGTCACTGTGTTTTTGTGAGTATGTGTTGTGTGATGGACCGGCACTCTATCCGGGGCATTCTCTTGCTTTGTGCCCCCCCCCCACCGTGACCTAGTTCTGGGTAGGCAGTTGGAAGATGGATAGACTATGGATTCCAGAGGTCAAAGTTATTGCTACTTATAACAAATATTTTGGAGGAATACAGAGCTGATGAAGCTTATCGAGGATTGAAGTTACATATATGTGAAGTTCAGGCTTATGTGACCTGCAGGTCGCACGGACCTGGGTATATGATGAGTAATCCCTGTGGTTTGAGTGGCATGGTGGCTCAGTAGGTTACACTGCAGCCTTGCAGCTTCAGAGCCACGCATCCAGGCGCCACTCTCTACATAGTTGAGTTGTGATACATTACAACATCATTAGAGGGATTTTTACAAAACCCGGAAAAGGAAGGAATGAAATTGAATAAAGAAAACCAGATGACAATGGAGGAGAGGAACCAAAAACTCCCAAGAAAGGAGGAAATAAAACCTCTCAGGGTGGACTTGCTTGCTAAAAGCTAGGTGTAAGCATGGGACAGAACCAGGACTCCAATCTCAGATGGCGACCACCCTGGGCACCACCCGGATATGTGGCAAGGCAGGGTGCATGGATGGTCAGAACATGCATTGACACATTAATGGATAAGCATAGTAGGTAAAATATGGCATGTACAGCAGCACCAGCAGCCATAGTAATGGTGTTATGTGTTAGGCTGCAGGTAAGCTAAACTTAAATAACAGGTCTTCAGTTGAGATTTAAAGACTGAGACCAAATCAGCTTCCCGAATATAGGCTGGTAAACCATTCCACAGTATAAGGGCCTAATAGCAGAATGCTTTACAGTCAGCTTTACACTGTCACTTTATTTATATGTGCAATGACAAGGAAACCTGCATTCTGTGGTCTGAGTAGACAATGCAGTTTATAAACTTGAAGTAATTCTGTCAGGTAGGCAGGTGCTAGACTTTGAAGTGCCTTATATGTAAGTAGCAAAACTTTGAAGTCAGTCCTAAATCTAACAGGACGCAAATTCATGGAACTAGGAACAGTGGTTATGGGTTCAAACTTCCAGCTCCTGGTGACAATTGGAGCTGCTGCAATTTCAATATGATACGGGGTGTTTAATGTGCAGTGTGTGTTCCCAGATAACAGAGCATTACAGTAGTCTAACCTACTGTATACAAAGGCATGTATCAATTTCTCTGTCTTGAATAATAAGAAATCATTGCAGATTATGAGCTGCTGAGGGAAAGGTTCAGCCCATTGGAGTGGAGTGTGGATATCATGAAATTCCTTTCTGCAGACTTGCCTCCAAACAACAGAACCTGAGTGTTCTGAGCATTTACAGATAAAAAAAATTTCAGCCATCCAGGTCTTGACTTCATTAAAGCAATTAGGTTTAGTGACAATAGATGTGGTTTCATTAGGCATAAACAATGTATATTTAGGTCCTGTCAGCATAAGAGTGATAGTTAACCTTATGTTTTCTCATTATGTTTCCTAATCGCAGCATGTAAAGAGAAAACAATAAAGGACCAAGCACTGATCCCTGTGGAACTCCATATTTAACCAATGACGAAGGACTACAATTTGAACATATTGATAATGATTAGTCAAATATGATTTAAGCCCCTTCTGAAATTCTTATGTTATCCAGATTGCCTCTGTGTAATGCTGATTCCTCCTGCAGTCGAGGAAAATATGGTGCTAGGTGGACTGGTGTGGGTAAATTGCCTATAGCACGTGTCAATTAATGGACTGACCTCCCATCCAGGGTGTTTCCCTGCTAGGCTCTATTCTGGGGATAGACTCCCTGTGACTGCACACTTTACTGTTTGAAGGATGGGTGGGCACCAGCAGTCTGCATTCTTCATGATGCACACATTCTTTGGGGAGTAAATTTTTCAGAATTGAAAAGGTCTTATTGTAGATTTACAGCAAATGTGTTATTGGGAATGAATGAGCATAAATAAATAATTTGAGATGTTACAAATGTGGGCCTGGACATCATCTCATTTTCTTCTGGCATTCTCTTGAACCCGTGGGGCCTTCCAGGGGGTCCAAGATCCAGGGTTTGTTCAAGGCAAACAGGATTCCAATGACATGTTCTTATTATTGTCTACCAGTTGAGAAATTTAAGAATAACAACAAGCTGTCATAAATGAACCTGTACATTAACCACATGCTGCATAACTTCTTCTGTTTATTGCATTAAATCTGTTCTTCTCTTGCCTTTTAGTTCATGCTTGAGAAAGAGTGAGATTAGATACTTTGCACCACAGCGTAACACAAAGCCCAAAAAAGTGTTCTGACCACTGGAGCAGGGATGGAAAAAAATTCACTAAACTTTGCGTGACAAGTTATAGGCAAGGAGAGAAGCTATTATGATCCAAATAACAAATGAATTCCACGCAGATAAGCAGGATTTAACTTTTGTAGAATCCACTGATTCAGCAGCAGCCGTTCCAGAATGTAAGGTACACACCTTTGGCACAGAGTGGGGAGGGGGCGAGTCCTTCCTGCTTTGGACAGGACAGGGACAATGAAATATAATGGACCCTAATTTTGGTTGGGATCTGTTATTCAGGCCACACAAAAAGAAAGAGGAAAAAAACAGGGGGATCTGGTTTCCAGTGTTCAGACTTAAGCTACTGCTGCTTAATGTCGCCATCTAGTGTTGGTAAGCTTGACAAGGGGAGATGGGCTTTTACCAGCAGTCACAGCTTCTGCGTATTGTCACAAGGAAATTACAGTATAAGTGAGGACGCGAAACGCTTGACAGTTCGATATGTTTCACCTTCTAACATTACCATGATTGAGGTGTCACAGGGACAGCTTGCAGATATTAGCAGGAGACAAGCCCGAAGTGTTGGCAATACCTCAAAGGAGCTATCAGTGCAGCTTGTTTTGAAAAATACACTTAACCAGAAGGAGAACGAGGCGTTTTTGAAGGTAACGTCAAAACTGCGAATGGGAAGGAGCTGATCATCTTTGTCCTGGCACTACACAAAGCTTAAATTCCATTCAACGCTGTTTCTTCCTACAATGCACCCTCCCCAAAGTTTATGAGACAGATGATTACATGCACATTTGACACGTTTAAAATGAGAACAGTCTCACACAGCTGAAAGGGCAGTAAATGTTGTATAGTTTTAAAACATCTGCACAGAAGTCATGGAAAACTGTAAGCTAACTATTCATGGGTCTCACAGACCAATGTACAGGCTTGGCCCAGATTTACTCACAGACGCCCCTAAGGAGCCCTGTTCTTGATTTTATTTTTGTTGGTGAGATTTGCTTAAGTTGCTGGAACTGCTGTCGTTTATTGGCACCTTTTTCATTTGAGCTGCATGCCAGTTTTGCGTAATAAAATGCTGTATAAATTACCTGAGCCATGTTACAGCCTCAAGGGCTTATGTGGATGGAACATGCAGTTTGCATAGCCAGATATGCCCTATTATATTTACATCATGTTTGTGTCTGGGAAAAAAACCCCCAAAGGACCAAACAAAAAATGTTGCATTTACTAGTTATTGAGTTATCGTGAGTATTCATGCAGATGCAGATGGGACCTGGCATTTAGAATTAAGCTTGTGGGATAAATGGAGCTTAAGGTAATGTATCTGATAATTATCTGATTTAATCTGTAACATTTGCATATCTAATATGCTTGGCTGGTGAGCGGCTCAGAAGGCTAAGTGCCTGTGATTGGAAGGTTGCTGGTTCAAGCCCTTGCCTTGGCAGGACAGTCACATGTGCGTGGGTCCTTGAGCAATGTCTCTAACCCCCAGTACCAGAGGTGCTGCATGATGCTGACCCTGTACTGTGATGGACAAGCTATGCAGTGCAAAATAGGGTTTGCAAGAGAAGCGTTCCACTGTATGTGCAAATGAAGAATGTGGTTTGTTTGAAGCCGAAACACACTTGAAGAATGTTTAATAAATGAAATAGATACAGTACCTATATATTGGGTCAATATATTTTATGCATTTCTTTCATCTACAGATAACAAGCGTGATATCGCATAGGGATCATGATGATCTGAGATCAGCGTGTGGTCAATGTGTAATTCCTAATTGATCTCACATTGGTATTACAGATGTCTCATAGTATGAGATAACCTACGAGATTCGTATGAGATCATTCCGAGATCATATTCTTGACTGGGATATGAGCATATTATAAACCTTTGCACATTATATGGTGCTAACAAATAAAAATAGTTAAAATGTGTTAAACAGACAGGTACCATGTATTGAGTTCATCTAGTTTTTTTTCTGCTTATTCTTAATGTGCACAATGTACATATAACTTTTTAAAGTTTAACTAATGCTTGTACCCAAAGAGGCTTAAAGCAGAAGAGTCAGGTACAATTTATACATGCTTTACCCATACAATGTGCCTGCAAAGATTGGGAGACAATCGGCTTGCCTGTTGGCAAGTTCAAGGTCCTGAGCTGGTCTTCTCTTTGCTCTTTGCAACTTCATAGTGCAAACTTCAACCATGCAATGTGTCTGCACGGGTTGAAAAAAATCTGTTTTAAATACTTTTTAAGTCACATTAACGGCATGAAATTTCATTTTTTTGCTATCACTATGTAGTGCTGCTTCAGTTTTGCTGCAATCTGTCTCAAAATTAGACCATTCCAACTCATCTCCCATACAATGTGCCTGCAAGAAGATACATAAATACTTTACAGTTACAGTATTCACAAGACCAAGTGTCTTCTACAAATGCCAATTTCTTCCTTTGCTGCCAGACAGTGTTACTGCTTCATTCTGGGGGCAAATTGATTGAAAATGATACCAGGTGTAGACAGGCCCGGCACCATGGATTACCCTGCGCTCAGTGAGGATTGAAGCCTAATTGTGTGTGTATATATATATATATATATATATATCATTTTAAAATATTAATACTGAAATTCCAGCATAATTCTATGCTATTTAGCTTGGGTTCTAGTGTACCCTTTCAAATTCTCATGAATCCACTTGATCACTTGTCTGGTGAACGCAAGCTAAATAATTTAGCCTAAGATTTGTTGGGTTACATTGTTTGTGGTGGACTCTGAAATGGTAACTCTTCCAGGTATTTCAAGAAGGTTGCTGGCTTTGTTTGTTATGTATAGCTTTAAAAAATATGGGCATCCAAAAATGGATATTAGTTACATGTGCTTATTAGCAGTGGTTTCTCCAAAGTATTGTATGAGTGACATGGTGGTTGTTACTTAAAATGCTCTTGTTTTATGCTGGCAAACATAGTTGTATCTACAGTATTGAAATTAAGTTCAGAGAGTCACTATCCTGTGATGAAATGTGGATGGTGTTTCCTGGGGTTTGCTGATCTGTTAGCATGTTTGCATGTGGTGTAATGATGCATTTGCTAAACAACAGTAAAGCTGTATGCAGTTTAGTTTTGGTTAAGAAACCACCCCTCTCTGCAATTCAATTGCCCCCTGGCTCTGGATGTAGATCTTCATCCATTAAATGTTTGGTAAGGCTTTACATTAACTGCACATTCATAATGTATTCATTAAGTATTCATAAAACATTCATAAACGTCATGTATGTATACCTTAACATCCTAACATCCCTTAATAGCTGTAATATACATTAATAACAAACATTATATAATAATTACAAACATTATAATTGTATAATCATATAATGTTTTTATTAATGTATATTAATGCTGTTAAGGGATATTAGGACGTTAAGGTGTACTTGCATGCTGCTTATGAATGTTCTATGAATGCATTATGAGGGTGCACTTAATGTAAAGCATTACCAAATGTTTTTTCATTAAGCAATAGGAAGATCCATCAAGTACTTTTTGATGTTTCATATTCACAAGGTCAAATGCCATCTGCTTTCATCCTTCCCTTTGCAGCATCACTTTGCCAGTGCAAAGTTTGCAAAAAGCCCATCAACGCATGTTACATTATTATCTTAAAGGGAACAAGTGTCAAAACCCTTTTTTGCTATCATTACTGTATGCAGCACTGTTTCGATCTTGGGGAGATCTGTCACAAAACTAAATATTTAATTCCTCACCATACTGTGCCAACATACAGTGTCAGTGTACAGCTTGAAAAAGATTTGTGACACAGTATTTGAGTTATTACCTTACATACCAAGGTGTCTGAGGCAGTAGTGGTAGCGGCACTGAAGGCAGCAGCTACCAGTGGTGAAACCATTTGTATTCCACAATGGCCAGGGAATAATACAATGACACGCCTTCTAAGCCAGGGCCACTGGGTATCAGCTGTCCAATTTTTGGTGGAACCCACTGACTTCTCCTGTGCTTTCAACTGTCTTGTAATAGCTTTGGGGGTTCAACCTCCTTCTCCCTTTAAAATCTAATATGTTGGAAACCAGGAATCAGCATTCCTGTACTGTCACGTACAGTATATCACAGAGGTGTGAGTTCAGAACACCATGAAAGACTCATCAAGAGCAGCCAAAAACTGTACCAGTACTGGATATAAAAAATAATAATAAAATGAAATTTTGACTTTCTTTTAGAGACACGTTTTAATGCAGTTAGATTTTTTTATACTTTGCACACTGTAGATTTCAGTTGTCTGCCCCCCACATCACTAAAAAAATCAAGTCTGAGCAATATGATTTTCTGAAAATTGGATCACCAGCTGCGACCAGCCATGTGATATTTTAACAGAAAACTGTCACTCAGCTGAGGCTCAGAGCTAAGGTAAGGGGAGTCGCTGGCTTCCGTTGCAGGAAAACAGCTACTTTAAACCTTTCTGGAGGAAAGGTTTTCCCAGCCTTACCAGAGGAAATCCACTGTTATTCTAGTGGTTCCCAGTAACAGTTGGTGAGTAACTCAGTAAGGCTTGAGAAGGTATGTGACCATGGCCACTACAGCTTAGAATATGAGAAAAATTATGAATATAAGACTAGATATAGAATCATTCATTGAAGGTAACTGTATTTGAACAAAGATCATTTTTAAAATGCTACATTATTATAGATATGTAGACATAACATATTTTTTCTTAAATTTATTTCTGAAGCAGACATTATACCTTAAGCAATATTTTCAGTCAGAATAGTTGCATTAGCTACTGTATGTGTGGTTTTCCTTTAATTCCATAAGAGGGGGAAATTACTACATAACTGGATCATAACAATGTAATAATAATAATTACTGAATATCACAGAGCCGTCAAATTAGAGTGCCACATATCTCCATGAGAACCTCAGTATGCCATCACCAGGTAAGAGGTACCATGTGTGCTGTGTTCACTTTTACTGAAAGAGCCCAGGTCTCTAGCCAGTAGAAGTGTTTGCTTCACTGGGAGTCATTCCTGGGAATGTGACACAGATGGAAGCTCCCAGCCTGGGGATAACTGCATGTTTATGTTTTACGGCTAAGACAAGTTTTTTCCCCCACATCTTAGTTATATGGCTGCTGTTTTTCCTGTTCTCCCCATAGTAATATGTTAAACCATTTCAATCTGCAAAGAGTTGCAATATTACAGGCTGTGTTAAGCAGGTGCAGAAATGGGGCATTTCGTGTCATAATTGTTGCATCGCATTGCCACTTTTTATATAGCACTGTGATCTATAAAAATTCTTTGTTTCACTGTGCATCTTTGTAGCAGAGTGGTTGGCACTGTTACCTCACTCCTGTACGAGCTTGACTGTGTGTATGGAGTTTGCATGTTCTTCCCGTGTCCCATGGGTACTCTGGTTCCCCAACACAGTCCAAAACATGCATAGGCTGCCAAATTTCGTGTGATTGTTGTGTGTGCCCTCTGTCATTTCCTGCCTTATACCCAAAACTTCCAAGACAAGCTACAGACCCCCCCTGCAACAATAAATATAAATAGGTATAGAAAATGGATTGAAGAATTCATCTGAATTAAAAATCTATAACTGCAAGCAACAAGATTTCTAGGTTCAACGTTTTTGAATTTTATTTGATCTTCTTACAAAAAAAATCTTTTTTAGTTATGTGCTGCTGACTGTAGTGCCAAACAAATAGTACATAAATAACATTAAAATATAAAATAAAATAAATGACAAACACTTACTTGTAGACTCTGAGTTGAACCAGGGCAACAGAGTTTCATGGTACCTACTGTACCAGATTACAATATTAACCAAAAGTGGACAGTTCAAATCCATCCATCCATCCATTTTCCAAACCGCTTATTCTTACTGGGTTGCGGGGGGTCCGGAGCCTAACCCGGAAGCAACGGGCACGAGGTAGGGAACAACCCTGGATAGGGAGCCAGCCCATCGCAGGGCACACTCACACACCAGTCACTCACACATGCACACCTAC
>JABFDZ020000008.1:25485051-25503969 GCA_019775955.2 Pollimyrus isidori
TGTATAATCTTAGCATTACCTCCCTTGACTTAAACTCCACGCACCTGGAGATATACCCCAACATCCTATTGGCCTTAATTTTTGCTTCCCCACACTGGCGAGTATGGGACATGGAAGCATCAACATATACAACAAGGTCTTTCTCATAATCAGCTACTTTTATTTCAGTAGGACCCATAAAATATATATATAGCTATAGCTTGATGTTTTTATTTAATGAGGTTGAGCATGTGGCTTTATTAGTACTACAGGTCTCCTTCCAGGTACCACGTGCTCGTATCCTATAGGCCTGTTAATATTATCGCTACGTTTGGATATTTCTGTCACTTCAGTCCTAAAGAAAGTAGTAGCTATAACTATTTTTTTTCCTTTCCAGCGAGACACGATGAGTTTCCAAAGAATGCCCTTGGCCTCGAGTTACCCGTAGTGCTGATGCCAGTCAAGCTGCCCCAGGTACCCAACAGCAAATGCCTGCCCCCAGTACAGCCAATGGGAGGGCCAGTCCTGACACAATGGCAGGAGAGGAGCCCTGAACCTCCCAGTGAAACGTTGGACTTCAGGACTGGCAATGGGCAGGGCCCGCTGTCAACGTTCTCCATACATCCACGAACCCCAGAAAAGCCGCAGCATGGGTTGGAAGTTCAAGAAGCAGTTGAGCGTGCAAGTGGGGATTGGCCCCCCCCTTATGAGCCCCCTGAGAATGACATCGTGGCTATGCAGCCTGAGGAGGAGCCAGTGGACCTACCAAATCTGCCACCACCCCCACCTCTGTACATGCAGGAGTCTGTTTGCACAGAGCCGGAATCACAGCCCCTACCACCCTCCCCCCAACCCATGTCCCTGTGCCCAGCCAAGCCTTTGGACCCCCACCTGCCGGAGGGGAGCTTTTCTTCCAGGACCAGTCACCTGCCTGTCAGGTTCCCAGTGACTGTATCGGTGCCCCAGCCCCCCAGCCACAGACGACCCTCCAACATCTCGCAGTATGACAATCTCTCTGAAGGAGAGCGGGAGGTGGACCCCTCGCCTCATCAGCTGCTGGAGGAGACTGCTTTGCTACTCCAAAGTCTCTCTGCAGACCTCCAACCTAAGGAGATGTCAGGACCTTCCACAGCAGAGTCACCTTAATTTTTCCCTCCTCCCTCTCCCACCTGTGACCATAAATCCAGCGGCCTTACCAATTCCTCCTTCTGTCCCTCCCTGTCACCATGTTCCATGTAATGCAGTACGATGGTGCATGCAAGGGACCCCGCCTGGCTGAACACGGTCTGCTCTGCCAGGCCTCGAGCTTTTGGACTGAAAGTAGAGCCTTTGGGATCTAGTTGGTGCCAATGAAGAGTTCTCGGAATACCAAAAGCAAATGAGCTCCTTCCACTCTTCCAAGCAGACAGGCAGTGTAGTTGCTTGGCATTTTTGGGCCAGTTGCTACATCCATTGACCTGTTCAGCTGTGACCTCAGGACAAATGCTAAGGGCTTCTGTTCCTCCAAGCCAGGAATCTACTCCCCCAACTGGTGATTCCAGACTGGTGATATAGCACAGCTGGTGCTGCCAAGATTGCCCTTCCATGAAACAGAAGTGGCTCTGTCCCAGGCAGTAATATCTGAATGTAACGTTTTGATAAATGCACCACTTTTTCATTTCATCCATATGAAATAACCTTGTTTTTTTCTTTAGCCCTGCTGTTGATTAAATATTACTTTTATTGTTTATGCAATCTGTAGGGCAGAAACACCACTGAGCTGATATCAATGCCACCAGTAATACAAGGGTAGCTGGACTGTAATATGTAAAAAAAGGATTTAACAATCATTCTGAAGTGACTAGTTTTGTTTGATTTTGCCAAGCAGTTCTGAATCTTTCCTGGGGGTCTCCTTTGCCTGGACCCCATTTTCTGACATTCAAGCCTGTCAGTTTGGTTCTATTTATCAGTTACTGGCTTCTACCTACTGATATCCATGATGGTCTTAAAATAGGATTCAGTTGCATTTTATTTATTTGTTTTTTAATCTTCATGTGATGTTTGGTATTTCGGAGAATTTATCTTGATTTATATACCTTATGTGCTGTTTTGTGCTTTTTAATATTTGTACAAAAATCTTTGCGAATAGTATTGTACATTTGTTGGAAATGTAAAAAATTCAGTATGTAAATGAAACCATTGAACAGTAATAATCAGCCAGTCAAAATGTATGAATTACGAAGTCCTGGGCATACCACTAATTATGCGTTCTTGCATCCTTCAACATTTCCTTCTGGCATATTTAACGGTAGTAAGACGTTGCATTTCTTTACATGGTTTCTTGTTCGTTATCTCCCCCTAGTGTACAGTTAGCCAATAGCACATAATTTAATATATTTACCTGTGTACCATCTCAGTATGGATTTAGTGTGGCTGTTAATATTCTCCCTTTTGTATGATTTCTGTCCTTCAGTATTTTTTTTATTTCTGAAATGTGCCTTAAATTATAAGCTATTATAAGCTGGAACGTATAAGTGTATTGACATTACCCATCTGCAACATTTAATTGTTTTGCATGTAAGAGTGCATGTAGTGAGGAGTGGTGTAGCAGGCAATGATGATACATAAAGGCTCAGGAAAACAAACTCTGGGTTAGTTAGATGTATAGTGTAGAGCTTTAAGGTGCTACAAGGAGATCAGATACATTAAAGCCTTACAGTGTTTGCACTATTCTGTACTTTTGTAATATTCTCAGTATCAGTAAAGCTTTAGTCTTGCATGATTTGTATTTTACTCGGATGCACTGTGCCTTGTTAAATAGTGGGAAATCCCACTGCAGATTCAAGTAAATGTTCCAGAATCAAATGTGTGAGCTTCTTTTTTAATTTCATAAGTAACATTATTACAGGGTGTACTGCATACTGCACTGCTGAACCATTGCACTACACAGTTTAAAACTTTCACAAGGCCTCTGTATGTAACCACAAAGGCTGATTAACAGATTTTCACAAGAATAGTTACACTATTAATTAGAGTTCAGCCGGATACTCGACTGAAACGAGTATCCGGTACGAATAAAGCACTTTTGACGAGTACGAGTATCATACGATTCTCATTGGGTAGCTGACTATGTCTGCGTTCTGATAGACTAGTCACAGCGCCCCTCCCCTACACACATACAGATTTATTGTGTTGCTGGTTCCCGCTCTGCTCTACTCATTCACACACAGAACACTGAGAAGAGAAGAGAGCAGCGTGCTCCCTCTCTCTCTCTCTCTCTCTCTCTCTCGACTCGCGTCTCTGCCTGTCGGAAATATTTTTTTTTTAAAACCGTCAGCTGGCTCTAACCAGTTTTTTGACTTCACGCACTGAGTGACACTTTCTTGCTGTATTTTATATATAAAAAATAAAGGTAGTTGTGGTATAAATAATATTACAAATTAAGCTACAAACACAGTACCCCCTTCTCTCTTTCTCTCTCTCTCTTACTCACTCACACATACCTGGTGTGGAAATATAAAAAGAACTGATCATAAAAAAATAAAAGTTAAAAAAGAAAGTTATGTTGAGATGAAAACTTGTTCATTACATGATTTTACTTCCTAATTGCAATCGCATGTGTTGTATTCATTGTTGCAAAACTTGTTCTGAATATAGTTAATTTCTTATCGTGATCAAAACCACTGATCTGAAGCTCAATGCTGATGCTGTCATGTAAATAATTTTCTAATCAGCAATAAATATAACAATTTCTGATCAACCCATATCAATTGCATGCTTAAAATAACATACCGGTTAAAACCCCGCCTATTTCAATACAACTCGACCCACTTCCAGGTTAAATCCCGCCCACTTCCGGGTTAGGCCCCGCCCAGTCCGAGTACAGATACAGATACTGTACTCACTCATCCCTACTATTAATACAAGTGCATGGTCTAGTGCATAACAGGTACAACCAAAAGCTAGGCTCACACTTCAGCATGCTGCTTAAACAGAGTTTTATCTGTTTCACCCCTGTCCACAACACACACACATTTTATGAACAGAGAAAGCATCAGGTTTTGCATGCCTCGTCTGACAATCACGTGAAGTATGCATAATTGCACAATGAGTATAACTTGCACCATAGAGGGTACTTATTGTATAACAGAGACAATAATTAATGTAATGTTAATGTGCAGTGTGGTGCTCGTTTGTTTCTTTTTAAAAGCCTTACCATGAATCTGGAAACCACTTGATTTCTGTACCAACTCCTAAATCACCAGAATAACATTGTGGTCTGCCAGAGAGACACAGGCAAGATTTTTTTGTGTTGTTCTGTTTTTTATGTTAATTGAATCCAGTCAGAGACATTCACACCAATGGCCTGCTGGAGGTCATTTTGTAGGGCTCTGGCAGTGCTCATCCTGTTCCTCCTTGCACAAAGGAGCAGATACCAGTCCTGCTGATGGGTTAAGGACCTCTTATGGCCCTGTCCAGCTCACCTAGTTACTGCCTATCTCCTGAAATCTCCTCCATGCATTTGAGACACAGCAAACCATCTGGCATTGGCACGTATTGATGTGCCATAATGTAGGAGTGAGACAACCTGTGCAACCTACGGTCCAGGTATCATCTCATTGTTGCTCCTCGGGGGTACCTGTTGTTAATTTCATTAACACCAAAGCAGCTGAAACTGATTAGCAACACCCCTCTGCTACTTAACTGACCAGATCAATATCCTAGAAGTTTAGTTGACTTGATGCTCTACTCTGATTAAAAAGTGTTCCTTTCATTTTTTTGAGCAGTTTATTATTCTTAATGTTTTTGCACAAATCAAAAAAATGCACCAATATGTCATCAAAATGTAACATATTTATGGTATTGTTACGTCCCCGGCTCCAGTGGGCGGAACCAACCAGGTGTAGCCGATCGCCTCCACATAACACCCGCATAAAGGAGGCGATCGCCTTGAGTTCGGGGCGAAGTATTGAGCCTATGTTTACCAGAAGCCTTACCAAGCACTTTCTCGTCCGGTGTCTCCCTGCCAGCCCTTTGTCTTGTTCCTTGCCTACATCTAGCTTCCTTTCCTGTTTCCTCCCTCGCAGCCCAGCTTCTGTTCCTGATCGCCCTGTCCTGCCCTGCCTGGTGTCTCGTGTCCGTCCTCCCACCCGTGTGTCTCCCTTGTCGAGCGGATTACCCAGCTATCGAACTTCTCGCCTGCCACACGACCAAGTCTCTTGCCTGCCGTTTTCAACTTGACGCTTCTTGAGTTTTGGCTCAGTAATAAACACCCCTTGCCTCGCATTTCTGGGTCCGAGTATCTGTTGGGAGACGCAACAGGTACAATGAATGAATTGTGGTTTATTTGGTATAGTATATCATAGGCTCCTCCTTGGATTGCCACCTTATTATGGTGGAGGGGTTTGCATGCCTCGGTGTCCCTGGGGCTATGTTGTCGAGGGCAATAGCCCGTGGTAGGGTCTCCCAAGGCAAAAAGGTCCCAGGGGAGGGGTCAGATAAAGAGCAATCTGAAAACCCTATTACAAAGAGTTCAAACAAGGTCTCGTTTCCTTCGCCGGGATCCCACCCTGGAGCCAGGCCTAGGGGAGGGAGCCCATTGGCAAGCGCCTGGTGACTGGGCCTTGGCCCGTGGGGCCTTGCCCGGGCCCAACCCTAAAGAGGTACGTGGGACTGTCCCCAGGTGGCGGGAGAGGAAGTCGGTCAGACCTGGTAGGCACAAGCGCATAGTGAGGGTCTGCTAGGAACGTCTGACAGAGGCTCCTGTTTGCTGGATCTTCAACTTGCACCTCTGGCAGAATTCCAAATGCATACCGGGGGAGGTTAGGGACATTGAGTCTGAATGGACACTGTTTGTTGCCAGTTGTGGGGGTAACCCTAGAACCTGATGGTGGACACCAGAGGTGAGGGGGGCTGTCAAGCTGAAGAAGGAGGCCTACTGGGAATTATTACTCTGGAGGTGTCTGGAGGCAGCTGACGGGTACCAGCAGGCCAGCCAGAACGCAGCTTGGGCGGTTTCGGAAGCAAAAACCCAGGTGTGAGAGGAGTTTGGTGAGGCTATGGAAAGTGACTTTCGGTTGGTCACAAAAATGTTTTGACAAACCATCCAGAATATCCAGAGGGGGAAGCAGTTCCTGGTTCCTACTATTTATAGTGGGGAGGGGCTGCTGTTGACCTCATCTGGGGACACCATCCGGAGGTGGAAGGGATACTTTGAGAACCTCCTCAACCCGGCCTCAGATACATCTATGCAACTTTTGCAGTTGCTTAACTGGTTTGTCATGGCTAAGAAAGAACTGAGCCGCAAAGCAAAGCTCTTGATCTATTGGTCCATCTTCATCCCTACCCTCACCTATGGTCAAGAGCTATGGGTAATGAGGATGAGATCGTGAATACAGGCGGTCGAAAGGTGGTTTCTCTGCAGGGTGTCTGGGCTCTCCTTTACAGATAAGGTGAGAAATTTGGATATCCGGGAGAGTCTCAGAGCAGAACCGTTGCTTCTCTACGTTGAAAGGATCCTGTTGAGGTGGTTTGGACATCTGGTGCGGATGCCTCCTGGGTGGCTACCCGGAGAGGTTTTCCATGCATGTCCTACAGGCAGGAGGCCCTGGGGAAGACCCAGTATGCGCTAGAGGGATTATATCTCTCAGTTGGCCTGGGAACACCTCGGCACCCCCTCCTGAAGACCTGGTAGGAGTATCTGGGGAGAGGGAGGTCTGGGTATCTCCTTAAGCTGATACCCCCGTGACTCGATCCTTGGACAAGTAGAAGCTAATGGATGGATATCATAGTGTGACTGATTTTTACTAATTTTATAGTATTGTACAAAGTTGGAGGTGCACTATTTGCTAGATTCCCCCATTCTACCTACCGCGGAATTCCAGTGGGGTCACCTAAGGTCAATCCACCCCCCCCCCCCCTCCCCCTCCCCATCTTCTACCTCTCAGATGTAACCTGCTGAGTTCACGTACTAGAACTGCGGTACCCATTCCAAGAGGGTTAATAAACCCACACAGTAACATGATTTCATTGAGGTGGCATGCAAGTGAGTGATAGAATACCGATTGTGCAACTGTCACCATTCTGATTGGTTTTGTTCGGGTGCTCTGTGCCGCCCCCAGAAGGATGCTGCCCTGGACAGCTGGCCATGTTGCCCATCCCTATCCAGTGACAAGTGTAATGGTAACCAAAACACAAACCGCGCAAGACGTCTGAACAAGGGGGCATAAAGTTATGTTCACTTATCTCTTTGCTTCTGAAAACACTCATAGACCTATATGTATTTTTTTTAATCAAGGTATATTATTTTTGCTTTTAGGAATAAAGTTTTATCGGTTTGCATTAAATTATGTGTAGGAAGTTTTATGATTGTTTGTCATTATATTCGTAAAAATGCCACAAAAGTTACCTGGATTCTGCTGTCCATGGAAGAGACAACTTGAATCAAAATGAGATTTTAATAGTGCTGTTAAACGATTTTAATCGCATACCCAGACAAGGGGGGCACCGGCAGAGATGCTTACTTAGGGCACCACATGGACTCGGATTGGCTCTGAACTAGTAAAGAGAGGAAAAATAAGTAAATTGGCCTGCAAAATTTATTGTGGGGAACGATTCCCCCCCACCCCATAGGCAAAATTTATTGCTCTCTGAAAGTTAATACCATTTTCATGGAAGCCCCTAAGTTGCATCTGACAAATGCTACAGTTGACACCTAGTTAACATAATGTATATTGGCTTAAATATATTCATTAGCTAGCTTGTTGTCTGGGGGTTGGGTACCGAAAGGTCCCAGGAATGTTCTTTAGTTGCATTTTGAAATTTGATAGGCCTCTGCTTGTTACCTTTTTAATAGCTGTTTGCATGTGTCTCATTTATATAAAATTTGCAAAGACCTTTGATGTTTTGGATTTCCATAGCAGGCTGGCCTAATGCCAATCATAAACTCAGAAAATAAAAGTAAGAAAATTGTGACAAACAAAGGTACACATATTTTTCTGGGTGTATGGATGTGTGGAAATACAGTTAATTTTTAATACTGATGTGCCTTAAAAACCATTGGACTCTTTTTAACTTCTTTTGTCTGCTGTAGTTATTGTCCTTTTGAAATTAATTCACAAAAAACTTCTCAAGGCACATTTTGGAAATGCATATTGGCACTGACTTTCCGACAGTGAGTGTTATAATATGATTTATTATATAGCTGTAAAATGTAGCTCCCCAGTCCTTGGGGTCATTACACCGACAAACTGATTCCTATGTGTTTCTGGAAGCTATGATCAGTGTCATCACAGTCCCACCTGTAACTTTTCAGGAGATATGATGCCAGCCAGTCATAGCAGGTGATTCATTTCTTCCTTTTTCTACGCATTAGTGTGCTGCTGCCCTGTACCAGACTGTCAAAGCCATTCATTCCACTTATTTATTTCTAGCCTTGCTCATTTAACAGAATTCCATATAGTTGGTCTTACAGCAGCCTTCTTTGTAAAACTATACTGAGGACATTTGTTTCCAGCAAGAATACCACCTTCACGATCCATGTGTGCAGTTTGCATACTCTCCCTTATCGTATGCATTTCCTCCCGCGGATCCAAGAATTGCGGTTGAAAATCTAAATTACCTATAGTATATGACTATGCCAGTGTGTGCCCTGCCATGAGCTGAAATCCCATCCAGGGAGTATATCAACTTTTATCCTATGCTGCCTGAAATAGGCTCCAGCCCCCTAAGCGGCCTTCCAGGACTGGAGTTTGACATTCCTGATGATGGCTATTACAACCACGCTAAGGATAAACTGTACACAATTAGTGTGCTTTAAAATGAATCAATAAGAAACGTAATGCTCCAAGCATCGGCCTCTTTTTAGATACTCGGCTCTTTAATAGGATATTTATTACGTCCGGGTGCACGATCTTCTTTTCATATATCAATACGCCGAATCCAATATAGAAAAAAATATTGAATTACAAATAATGTTTGCCAGTAACATACAAAAATACCACACTCAAAGGAAATGCAAAGCTTGCCTAATATATGTTGCTTCGCGTTGGCGTGTGTTCATTTCCTTTGCTACAGATCGAATGAGGAATGAGATATTCACCGCTTATAAGCACAGGTTTGACCTGACATCCACGCCTATCGTCACCATGCCTCTCCCAATAGATGATCGCGGCGTCTGGTCGGAGGCTCCGCTGACGGTTGGATGCTTAGCCTGCCCGTTAAAGCTTCTCCTAGTTCGGTTGCCCGTCAGCGTGATGATGCTGCTGATGGGAGAGAAGGTTGAAGCCAGGGAAAGATAGATGCTACGATCGGATCGAGGGTACCGATGGTGGCACATTATTCGTTTTTTCCCACTGAAGACATCCTTTATAAAGGATACTTTGACGTAAAAAAACCATAAGGAACAAAACGAGGATATGGACGGACGCTAGTGCAATCAATGACATTTCGGTGGATTTGTGAAATATCCAGCACATTGTCGCCACATAACGTTCTGCACCAGTTTTTTTGTTTTTGCTGTTGTGAGTAAATCAAGGGTTGTGCTTTATATATGCTGGGAAAAGCACGGCACGCACGATTTCTTAAATGGAAATTTAAATGCAAAATCACTGGAATTAACTGAATTTCGCCAGCGAAATCACGGCACTGATGCACCTCCAAAGCGCACTCCACCTGGGAGTTCGACGGAGATTTCTATCCTGTTTGCACTTTTAGGTGTTACTTTTCTGTCGAGCTATAATAAGAAGGCTGCATAAAAGTGACAAAATGGTTTTCTTTTGGCCGATTTTTTTGTTCTAAATTTGCCGAGTAATCAAAATAAATAAAAACCCAACTCGTCGCGTGTATGCGATTTTACCGAATCGGTTATTTATTCGTTAATTAGTTTTTGGAGTGGAAATGTACTTAAGGTAATCTATGGATCACACGTTAAAAGTATGTTTAATTAAATCAGGCTAGTAAAAAATGAAAGTTTTGTATCAGCTCTAACGTTTAGGCTGCCGTGAGAATCGATGACTGATCCGTTGGGAATAATAAGCAAAATGTCGGACATGAATTATTTAAAAAGAAGCACGCAGAATAAAATCTGATGGAAAAAGTTAACTTAAAAAGTATCAAAAAGGACACGTGCAACAGGGCTACAATAAGATCGATAGCTGACAGCTTCTTTTTCCTTTGTGAAAAAACAGCTCCTCTTTCTGTGTAGTGTTTTCATTTTTTTCTGTAACGTCATCAACAGGAAAATACGAAAACTATTAGAAGCCAATATCTGTTATTATCGGAAGCGTAAATTTTAACGGATCATGTGTTTTATCTGATGATGCTATCAAAATATAAATTAAAGTAGATAGCAGTGGAGCAAGGAATCAGTGAAAAGTTAACCATAAATTTTCTAAACAGTACTTGTCTTACAGAAAGATAAACTATTACTTTACATGGAGATGCTTTGCGCATTTAGTTTAAATGCGATATTTTTCTGAATGAAATACACAAGCCTGATTCTTGGCATATGCACCGGTCGTTCAAGGTGAACTGTAGCTTGGTTCGTGAAGGTGTTTTTTGGCGGCCGTTCGTTTTTCAGTACAGTTTCCACCCCTGTTATACATCTGACACCCACCTGTATATGTTTTGAACCGGCTAAGCGGGTTATGGTTCTGCGAAGATGCTGCGCTTCCCTGTAAAGAAAATCCGGAAGCAGTTCAGACTCCTTCTCTTGTTAGTCCTGCTCACCTTTGCAGTATGGTTTACGTACCTACACATCAACCAAGGCAAAGCTATCAAAGTCCATCTAAACTACGGAAAAGGTAAGAAAACAAACGCTGCACCTACAACTTGAATAACATCTTGATTAAAAATGAATAAATAAGATGGTTGACGAACATATTAAGTATAGTAAGCATGCGAAAATGATCTGTAACAATCTTCAAGGTATTGCTACATAGGTCTATATATAAGTCAAATATATTACAAGTCATGCACCAATAGGCTATAGGTATCTGAGGCAGGACACTGACCAGAGAGCAGAAACGAGATACACAAATAATGACCTCATAATAAAGTCAATGATAGCAGCTAAAGATGGACATTAAGATGAGAGCTCCAGGTATTGGAAGAATGAAAATGAGTATATTGTAGGCCCATATACACACAAGGAGTGTCTTCCATTCATATGTAGTAAGAGTTACTAAGACTGAAGTAACACATTTCTAGAGAACATTTAATCTGCTGGGTCAGGATTTCCTTTTGGTGTACAGTAAGCTTTAATTAACCTGATTAAACTGATTTATTTGCCCCGGCGCCGGGGCTTTTGTGATGGTTAAATCCAAGCAGCAAGTAAGCAGTAATTTGTAGAGCTAGACCGTGCCAGTTTGTCACCAGCTCTGGAAGCCATCAGCAGCATGACTGATAAACTCCCCAAAAAATGTGATGTTCAGTGACAGTTACAAGGGGTCCAAAAGAAGGCACCATATTTAAAAGCAGGCATCAGATGCTTTGTATTACAGTTGCGTCATTACAGATCAATTCGCTGTACACTTTGGAAGATGAACATATGTAAAATAACTTCTATAACTATTTCTCTTTCCTTTGATATTTACTTTTTATACATCCAACCACCCATCCATCCATCCATCCATCCATCCATCATCCAGCCGCTTATACTGAACAGCATCATGTGATAATATTTATGTTAACTTTGAATATCTTCTACTGAGTTGTACTGTGAAGTGGCATACAGGTGTGGAGGGCGTAATCCATGAGGAGATTGTTTGAGGAAAGCAAACAGTGTTTGAAGTTGGCAAGGAAGCTGGTAGGATGGTCTCAAAAGACGTGGGAGACTTCAGCAGATGCACATAATACAATAAATATATTGCAGTTATGTGCAGCAAATTGTTCCAGGAAACATTCAGTGACAAAACATAGCACTCATAAGCGTTCATTTGCAATGTATAACTGGCTGTTCCTCCACATCTGATTTTTCCTCTTATACAGGCTTAAACATATATGGTTGGATTCATAAACACTCCATGTGTCACCTCATCTGTACTGATTTGTGTTGGTTCTGTGTGAATCATTGCAGTGCCTCACCGTACACTAGCCAATCAGAGCATAACTCATGAACATATTAATGAGCCCACCATTTAAGTTTCATTCTAGGCCCAAATTATAGGGTTATACATGGGTCTGTAAAACCAATTCCAGAAATTTTTTCAACCAAACGAAGTTCATAGCCCTTTTGTGTAGACACCAGAGAATAATGTGAATGTGTGTAAAATTTGTTATACATCCATGGTATTACCGCATTCCCCATTCCGATGCAGCATCCATGTATCACCTGTTTACATGGGTGAATTGGTGTATGAGTACCCCGCAGTTGACTGGCATCCTGTCGGCATGCCAACCCTACAGACTTCAACCCTACTGTTCCCTTGTGTTAGTTAAACAATTACAGAATATCTATGGATGATTCATTTTTATCATGAACATTAAATATTGATAATCTAACAGCTGTTCAGCTCTTCTGAACACATCATAGATGGCAGCAGCTCTTGTTTAACCTGTTTGGCCAGACTATGCTGTACTCGCTCTGTTTCCGCCGAAACCCAGTGAGTTAACGGAAAGCTCATTAAACTCAGCCAGCTATTTGCTGCTGTTCTGCTGCCATATATGGTGTTTATTTAGAGCCTGTGAGTCATGAGGCTGTTACCTGGACGTTGTAGGCAGGTGAAATCACGGGTGACTCCTTTTATTAGCTAGATCTCATAGCATCAGACTGGATTTTCTTCATTTGACCCGTGTGTCAAGCATAAGAATTTATAATAACTGAAACATGTACATGTAAGTATATTTACAGAGTTTGTTAGAACACTTTTAGTATAATATATACAGTATGGGGTAACAGCCACCATTTATATTTTGAATGATGTGTATATTAGTGTATAGTATATTGTAAGTCGCTAGTTTTTGTGTTTCCTTTTTTGTATTGCACCTTTTCTTGCTGCGTATTTTCGTCTTTTATGTGTGTTGTTTTGAACTTTTAAATCCGACACTTGCATCTTTATCTACATTTGGTGTGGTCTAATGAAGGCCTGTATTACAGGCCAGAGAGCAGGCCATCTGTGTGAGGGTGAGGGGAACGTCAGAGACCTATGACAGCCAGATGAAGTGACAGTACATCACAGCATTCTGAACAAGAAGTTTTGCTTTAATATTTTGGAGATTAATCAGAGACATCATAATCCAAAATTTGGTAAAAATCCTGTAAGTGATTGCGTTTTCCCTAGGGGGCATTCTGTAGAAACTAGAATAATTATTATTCTGTTCGTGAACTTTGAATAACCTTTCCTTATTTGGTTTAGTGCAATGATTCTATTCCATTGCAGGGCAATGAAATGAAATCTATGGTTATGGATCATTTTATATATAGATTTTTTTTTATTAGTGGAAAGTGTATAGGACACATTACATTTAGCCTATGAGAAAGAAATACAGTATTTATTTAAAACCATACAATCCATAAGCATTAATGCAGTAAAGCAAAAATATTGCAGTAAAGCATTGTTAAAATATATTTGCTAAATGTAATTCATTTTCTAGTCTTTCACTATTCAGTTTTGGTGATTTCATGAGTTTGTGCCCAATGTAGCGTCAGTTTCCTGTTCCTGTTGTAGGTCCCTGTTGTGGTGTTTGATGCAAAGTCACCTAAATCACCTTTCTTATGCATTATTTTATGCATTGTGCTGCTGACATATAATTGCCTGATTAGATATTTGCTTCAACAAGCAGTTCAACAGGTGTACCTAAGAAAGTGGCGTGTGTGTGTGTATGTGTTTGTGTGTATTAGGTTTATATTACATTGTGGGAGACCAAAGGTCCCCCAGCATGTAATAAATATCTGTTTTTGACATTGTGGGGACCGTTTTTTAACTGTCCCCACAAAGATCTGTGAATGCAATCAAAACATTAGCAATGCCAAATGTATGTTTGGTTACTTGTAGTTAAGGTTAAGGTTGGGTAGGGCTTAAGGTTGTCATGCTGAGATTAGAGTTTTCCCCATATAAGCGAATGGAGAGTCCCTACAAAGAAATAGACACAGACCTGTATGTGTGTGTGTGTGTGTGTGTGTGTGCGTGTGTGTGTGTGTGTGTGTGTAAAAATACACTAATCCATTCAGCCCTCTGACTCATCCATTATAACCAATGAACTAAAACATTACAATCAGCCCCATGTGAATTGAATCATTTTGGGATTTTTAAATTCAGATCTCATAAAAACTGTGTGTCACAGTCTGGGATACTAGACAGTGATCTAACATTCGGTGCAGGTACTCAAAGGAATGGGCAGTGATAAAAATCTGATTGACAGAGCAGCGCAACATTACAATAACTAATATTCAATAAAGAAAAGGCAATAAACAGCTAACAAATAACATACTGTTGACATGGTGTCCATGAGTGACCATATAAGAGTGCAGGTGTGAAGTGTTTTTAAACAGTCTGTAGCATGTGTGTTGTGTGTTATAGATAAGGGGGCAGCAATATTGCACATAGGTTTGTTGAACACTGTTAGGATATTTTGTATATTTTATTGCACATTATATTGCACATATTGAGCATTAATGTTGCACATGGAAACAACCTTTATATGTAGCATGTGCGATAATAAGATGACTTATTGTCTCCGAAATTGCAAGGCTTATGGCGAGCTCCCGGTCAGCTGTCGTAAGAGTGGTCCAAGGATCCACAACGGGGTGTCGAGCAGCCAAGACTCAAAATGCAGGAAGTGAATGAAAGCTATCCAATGTGGTACAAGCCAACAGAAAGGCTACTCTGGCAGAAATTGCAGATCGTTCTAAGGATGGTCATGAGAGTGATGTGTCATGACACATTACTCACTAATGGGTTCACCTTTGCCTGTGTGAGAGATTTCTTGAGGGCTACACTCCGCTGCGTTTGTAACATCACAGGACGTTGTCTGCGTTGCACCGCCAGGGACCATCTGCATGTTTTCGTCCTCTCCTCTATCTCGTTGCGCAGACGTAGACCTGCAGACGTAGACCTGCAGCAGAAGGCCCCTTTCTTCCAGGTTATCGCTTATAGCTTCCAGCTCCCCGTGGGATTTTCACCGGCAGTAGCGTGAATTGCCCTCCGCATGCTCCTTATTTGGTGCCTGTCCAGAGCGACCAGCCTTCTGTCTCTCTGACTCATTAGCTGTGGGGTTTGCGGTCGTGCCGTTTCAGGGCCGCAAACGTCAGGGAGCCCGTGGCGCTGTGGCTGCCACTCCGCGGTCCCTTTTCAAGGCAAACACTTACACGGAGGCTCCATGGTGGCTAAATCGAATCTAAATAAATAGCAATATGTATTACTGATATGTCTCTAGCTATCTCTGTGTTCTGTATAATATGATATAAATTTAAATTAAGAGACATTTTACAGAGCAAGGTTGCAAGCCAACATACTTGCAGGAAGCTGTCGCCGGTTCCTGTGTTGTGTGATATGGAAATTTAAAAGCCTATAGTCTGTGCAGAATCTGCACCACACTGTGCCATGAACAAAAAAAAGTTGTGTCCCCAGTGTGGAACTGAAATACATTTATTCTTTTTGCCTTTCTGAGCATATCTGCTAAGTTTTTGTCAGGACGTGCATCAAGTGTAGTTAAATATAGCATTTTGTAACGATGTTTGTGCTTTGGCCCTTAATCCGTAGCTCTTCGAAAGGTATTTATTTGATATGCCTTCGATAGAAACCCAAAGTGAGGCCAGGCTCATCATTTGGAACTGCATTAACCCTCAGAGCTCACAGCAGACATTCAGAGGAAAACACGGCAGCCTTTTCAAACGCTATGTGGCACATCGGGATGCAAATGCAGGCTGCCAAGATGCTAATGAGCTGAATGCTTAAAGTAAATGTATGATTTATGTAATTTTGTACCGATTGTTTTTGCTTTATCTGGACGTTACTTATGCCACACATTGGGATTTTAAGTTGGCCGTATGTGTGCGTGTGTGTGTGCGCACGTGTGTGTGTTTCTGGGTGTGTACTTACAACTTTGAAATGTATATACACCGCGCACACACAGACACACAGACACACATATGCATACATATATGGCTGTTAACTTGCATTTTATCATTAAGATTAATGACTGTACATGATGTAGCCAACCTTGTAGTAAGACTGTAGCCTGTGCTGTCGCGCCTCATCACTAATAACGATGACCGATAAATAAACTCTAATGATGGTGTGAGTTACTGGGGCAACATGCACTCCATGCAATTATCATCATGGAGATGACATGCCGAAACAAGAGCATCCATCCATGTCCCTGGTAATCTGCGTGTTAGTCTTGGAAGGTCACGGGATATTTTGCAGATAAGAGGAAGCAATAAGTGGGCATGTCAGCAGCAGCACATGAGGGCAGCTAAGTGGGCAGCACTGCCAGCTCACGGTGTGTGGAGGCCCTTCAGTAGGTCAAACTTTCCATATGCAGTTTCCTCTGTTTTCTTCCTACAGCCCAGAAACATGCAGACAGAGAAGCTGCTGTCTTACTGTAGTTTCTCAGTTGTATACGAATGCACGCGCGTGTGTGTGTGTGTGTGTGTGTGTGTGTGTGTCTTGTGCTGGACCAGCTTGTGCCCTGCGATTCCTGGATATGCCCCAGGATCACTACCATGCTGTGTGGGATAAGTGAGAGAAAGATGGATGAGAAAAAGTGCCGGATCAAATCCCTCATTTTGACCATAAGGAAGCACAGGGCGGTAATAATGACTCCTAATTTCACAGCCGCATTTGAAAACACTGTCAGGGAAGCTAAGGCTGATGTGCACTGTGCTGCACTGAAATAATGGGCGGCTGCAGCCTGCTGTTATGCAGCCTGCTGAGCTTGACCTGCGTGTGATTGGTACGTCTCTGGAGGGGCTGAATAAATTAAAGCAGTGCTTCCCAATCCGGTCCTCAGGGACCCACAGATGGTCCGTGTTTTTGCTCTCTCCCAGCTCTCTACCAGGAACTGGGAGGGAGCAAAAATGTGGACTATCTGGCAGGGAGCTTGGAGGGAGCAAAAAGGTGGACTGGCTGTGAGTACCCGAGGACTATATTAGGAAACACTGAATTTATATCAGGGGCTGTTGTAACAGAAGCCCATTAGCTGTTTATCTGTGATGTTAGCTGTGAATCAGTGGAGAGGCCATCATGGACAATTGCCTTGCATTTCTTGCGGGAGAGTCCACATTGCATTTAATTTACATTGTAATAAGTAAAGCAATGCTTTTGTAGTACCTTTCTAAATCCAAGATGGACTATCTCTATATATGGACTGTGCTTCCTTTATCATTATTTCTGCTTGTTTGAAGATGCAGAAAGTAATAATAAAGTCAGTAAGTAATACAGCAAGCAGATCATGTCAGTGCTGCCTTGTCAGCTTTATTGAATGGACATATAGCCTGGAAGCTCCAGGGTCTCCACTCGAGGTAATGAGTTTGATGATAAGGCACAGAATGGGAATCAGGAAATAGGTAGCTATTCATTGCTTATTATGCTCCACCTTGATTTGCACAAGGACGACATAGGATACATTTATTTTTTCCCCTTCCTTTAACAATGACAGCCGAAAACCTCCAAGAGACCTTATGCACAGTAGTTAGTGTTAGGGTTACTAACACAGATATTGAGCTTGTTATTCATGTAAATATGTTTTTAAAATGTGCTTAGGCTTGTCTCACTCCAACTGTATCTTGCCTCTCTCTCTCTCTCTCTCTCTCTCTCTCTCTCTCTCTCTCTCTCACTCTCTCTCTCTGCCTCCGGCCTTCACTCCTCTCTACCTGCCTCTCATTGTGTGCTGAGGTGTTTTATGGATCACACTGAGATTTCAGAAAACGTCACCAGTGCAGTCATGATTCTCCACAGAGACAAAAGAAAAAGGAAAAAGCTTCTTAGACATTTGTATTAATAATTCATGATTATTTTATTTCAGAAAATGAAATTTTATATCTCTAATACGTCTCAACACGCACAAAAAATTGGGATTGTAAAATGGGTTCAGAAGTGCATTTGGATCACCCACTGAACGTGTTTAAATCACATTAGTGGAAATAGCAAATTAGCAGGAAATGAGCCAGGTGTGTTTATTTTCTGCAAAAGTAATAGGAGATTTCAGTATACTTTGACTTCTGTTCATTCACCTCTCACTCTCTCTACAGCTTTCTTACTTCAATACCCAGCAAATTTATTGTTCTGTTTCTTTGCAGTTTGTTATAAGCTGTTTCACATTGGTTTCAGTGCCAAATATAGTCTAAGAGAGTATTTACAGCTGCTACTGTCTAATGCACTTCACACACTGCATGGTCCCAGAAATATTAAAATATGTTTTTAAATATTAAAACAGGTTTTATTCTTGTATTCAAGGAACACTCATTACATATTTTATTAGCAATCAAATTGAGAATCAGACATAGAAACTGTGCTTTTAAAATGCAGTGTACTATGTTGGGCTACTCATTGAATCTTCTTATTGGACAGACTCCCTCATACAGGAGCCACATGCATGGATCTGTCTGGATAAAGGCCTAATGGTGTGTAGCTGATGCACTTTACCTGATTGAGCTGAGAGACCTGCCTCAGATAAGGGGGCAGTGAGCCGAGAGACCTGCCGCAGATAAGGGGGTAGTGAGCCGAGAGACCTGCCTCAAATAAGGGGGCAGTGAGCCGAGAGACCTGCCGCAGATAAGGGGGCAGTGAGCCGAGAGACCTGCCGCAGATAAGGGGGCAGTGAGCCGAGAGACCTGCCGCAGATAAGGTGGCAGTGAGCCGAGAGACCTGCCTCAGATAAGGGGGCAGTGAGCCGAGAGACCTGCCGTAGATAAGGGGGCAGTGAGCCGAGAGACCTGCCTCAGATAAGGGGGCAGTGAGCCGAGAGACCTGCCGCAGATAAGGGGGCAGTGAGCCGAGAGACCTGCCGCAGATAAGG
>JABFDZ020000008.1:25504069-25521936 GCA_019775955.2 Pollimyrus isidori
GCAGTGAGCCGAGAGACCTGCCTCAGATAAGGGGACAGTGAGCCGAGAGACCTGCCTCAGATAAGGGGGCAGTGAGCCGAGAGACCTGTCTCAGATAAGGGGACAGTGAGCCGAGAGACCTGCCTCAGATAAGGGGACAGTGAGCCGAGTGACCTGCCTCAAATAAGGGGGCAGTGAGCCGAGAGACCTGCCTCAGATAAGGGGGCAGTGAGCCGAGAGACCTGCCTCAGATAAGGGGACAGTGAGCCGAGAGACCTGCCTCAGATAAGGGGGCAGTGAGCTGAGAGACCTGCCTCAGATAAGGGGGCAGTGAGCTGAGAGACCTGCCTCAGATAAGGGGGCAGGGGCTTCACCACTCCATCAATGAGCCCCATCAGTGAAATTACTACTTATTAAATCATGCATTTTATTTGTTGAACTTTTTGTATGAGGTGACACTCATCCATTAGCTCCAGAACCCATTATCCAGGGCAGAGTCACACTGAGCCAAGGGTCTATCCCCATACACAGGCACACACACATTTGTATTGATATCTTTGTGTGAGTTGTCCTATGACTGTCCCAAGAGTGATGGGGCAATGTTACATTCTGCACTTTTCAGTATAATTTAAAAATATCTAGGGAGACGCAGAAAGCTCGACAAATCGACAAATTGTTTTTTAAAGCATGGTGTGTGTCGTTTTCATGAAATCCCTCATGAGTATTGAAGTTTAATAATAATATATTTCAGCTAGCTAATAAATTCTTATTGTGTTAAATTAAGGAAACAGGATAGGTTTAAGTTAACCATGCCAAATCCATCCTGTGTCCATCACTGATGTTCATTGTATGCTTTGCTTTTTTTAGGCTTAAATGTCAGTTTTCCATAACCAGCACTAGCTTTCTTTTTTCATTGTTGTACAATAAACATCCAGATAAAAGGTCGCCAGGAGGAAACCGAAAGTGTTGTATGTGTCAGCGAAGTCTCTGAATGCTTTGTTCATAAATTTGTTAATTGTCATCTTAGAGTTCCCATTTGGACTTGTCTGGTGCTGAGGTATCACCGGCCACATGGCTGCCCTCAGGTTCTCATCCCTGAGGTGGTCTGTCGTGTGGTGGGTGTGACAATGCACTGTAATCAGTGCATGTTCCTTACCTCTCTCTCTAGAGCGTGTAAATGCTACAGATTTGTATATGTTTTAACATGATGTAAAAATGAGAAACAGACTTATTAGAAGTATGATTATTCCTTTGTATTTATAATCCAGTAATAATGAGATTTATTTTATTCTGGGTAATAATCTCTTTTATTCTATTTTATATATGTTCCATATATATTACGGAACATACATGAAGAATTCGTTTTCTTCCAGCAGTTGGAACTCCACTATATTTTAGTCTAGTTGGTTTGATGGAAGTTATGGGCATCTGAAGTTCACACTCGTATACTTTACAGACATTTTAAATGATATTTTTTGGCTGATTTTTTTTTATGTATTGAGTGTGAGTATATGAAGTGCAGGACCACTCTCGGTGTTGCACTCGAAACCCTGGCAGGTTTTTTGAAGGTGCCTCTGCCCTTGGGCACTGTCTAAAAGTGTCGACTTTCTGTGAGTGTCATGGCAAGAGCGGCCTCAGCGGTGCCGGTACCTGGATGGTACTGGTGTGCTGGGCAAGGATTCTGTGGCATATGGCTGAGTGATTTCCTAGGAACAGACAGAGAACAGGCAGGCTGGCTTACTGTGAGTCTTGGGCATGGAACAGAGCATTATGGGTAGTTATGTGTGAGAGCAGTTAGTTGCTCACAAGCACACTGCTGCAGACCGAGATTGCAAAGGATGAAATAGTCACAGGTCGTCAGGTGCACCTGACACAGAATAATGAGCGTAGTGTGGACTGTAGGCCTTAGTCTCCAGCTAAATGACCATGCAATTGCAGGATTCCTTGGCACAATTTCTCGATTGCTAAATCCAGGTCACTAAATCCAGCCCTCCCCCCCCACCCCTAGACTTGGAGTGGAGCCGTTGGGGGCCGAGACGCAGATGCTTTTTGCTCTCCGGCGAAGCAGCCAGCAGCCGCGGGGGAGGGGGGCTCCCAGAGTGGCTCCTTCAGGCCTCCTGGGGGCCACTCGGCCTCCCCCTCGGCTGGAGTCCAGACGGAGAGAATGGAGCACAGTCTTTGCTGCCTCTGCACTGTGGAAGGAGCCTCTATTTCCCTCTATTCCCTGTATTTCAGTGTGGGTAGGAGGGTGTGGGGGGGGGGGGGGGAGTCTTAAAAGCTCCCTTTCAGTCCCTTTAGAACTCACTTACTTTGATGGACAGAGACCTCAACCGTTCTCCCACTATAGATAAAAATAATAGAGCTGCTACTACAGCTCACGTTAATAGCACTACAGCATAATTAATTGCTCACCAGGCAATAACATGCATATATTTTTTTCCCACACTTCCTGTCTCCTGTAAATATGAGGGAAGGTCTGCAACAAGGTCTTGTCATACTGGCTCTTCTGAATGCGAGCTCAGTCTTGGTTGGCAGATGTGTGGGTAGAAAAGTGAACTGAAAGCAAACAGGATGGTGTACAGAAAACGGGGTTTTAAATTACAGGTTACCAGTGGTACTGACTGACGGGGGCCTTTGAAATGCGGACCATTCAAGCTCACACACATTGAAGTGCATGAGCATTAGCGACAGCTTCAAGATCCCTCAGCAAATGCTTAGAAAATGACGATGGATTTATCCCAACTTTTATTAACCAAGGGAATTGAGAAAGGATGAACCATGGGCTGTGTGCTGCCACGCTTCCTGCTTTTAAAAATGACCCTGTTTCAATTAACAGGTGATCTCCAAAACTGTGTGTTGATTTTGTGCCAGTGGCGGTTTTATCCCTGCAGATTTCTTTTTAATGCAGCTATGGAGGGGGCTGCTTTCTGCACATTATGAGCACAGAGCAGTCTTTGTTCTCCGAAGGATGTATAGCTCTCTGCAAATATGCACAGTGGGCCACTCTTTTCAAGCACGACTTACACAGTGTGCAAATTATCATTCCTCTGATCTGGGATCTGCTTTATAAAGGTATTTCTGATTCTGGTGATGCATATACTGTCTTTTATTGTTATATTTACTTCAAAGCCACCAGATAAAAGTTTATTTCTCCTGTTGTTTGACAAAGAGATACTATGGTATGAATTTTTATGTGCCAGCTCAGTCAGATTGCTACTGTAATGTTGGATAGCATCTTTCTCGCAATGGATTACATCAAATTCGAGCCAAGGCATTTCTTCATTTTTAAGGACAGTATATGTTAAATGTTAATCATGTTGTTCTGTGCAATGGACAGTGACAGCTGTAAAAACAAAGGGAATAATATGTCAGCCATGCTGTGCTGTGCTGTGTGACAATCTTACTGACATGAAGAAGCCATTCACCTCCACGCTCTGGGCTTGTTTAAGCCACGCCTGGCTGGTCAGTTTTATTCCTGAACTCTTACCTTGGATCATATATCAAGTTCTGCATATTCTGCATAGTTTCTGGTCCTAATAACCTCTGTGAGAATTTGCCTCTGGATGTGTATTCTAATGAATAATGATTTCTGCTGTATGAAGGGTTCACATGAATATGTGTCATGCCTGGAGTGCAGGCAGCGTAAAAGTAACCAAAGCCACCACTTACAGAAAATGTTGCCTGTAGCCCTTGTTTTCATTGTTGATTCTTGGTGATAACATTTTTTATTATGCTTCAGCTTTATTGTTGGTGTCTACAACCCATTAGCCAGCATTACACGGCTGCGTCACTCTGTTAACACGAGTGTCGTAATTATAGACACGGCAGCCTTATTTTGGTGGCCATTTTGTAGCAGTTCTCTGCTGCAACTTCACTGATCTTTTTAACCTTTTATGAATTTCACGTTTATTAGCTTGATTTGTTTTCAAAGAACCTCATGAGGCCTTCAGCTCAGGAAGGACATGACCAAAGCAGGCTAAAGGAGCCCCAGTGAGAATTCGGATGTTGATACAAGTGGTCAAATGGGTTTCACAGATTGCAGCTACGCGTATAAACCCTCATCGCACTTTGCAAATTGAATCAAGGGCGAATTATGCCTCTGCTACATCCCCAGTCTGGAGATCTGTTATCATTACTGACTGAGTCCCCTTAACCTGATGACTGTATCTTGAATATTTCATTGAGGTTATTTTGCATGTGTGTGATGGTACAGTATGGAGGACCCCTATGTTGGAGAGTTTGCAGCTTCTCTCTAACCACATATCTGTGCTACTCAATAACATTATTAGTTTTTCCTTTAAAGTTACAATATTTAAGCTGTCTGCAGCTGCCCCTATCTGTGCTGTTGTATCCAATGAATTTTGCGTAGGTATCACTGTCGCCGTCTCCAGGTTGTGTGGGTCTGACTCTTGCCTCTGCTGTATGTCTCAGGAGTTTCATGCTTTCTCAAGTCCACAAATATGCCCTTAGGTCGATCTCTCCCCTGTGTATAATATGCGAGGCACAGACATCCTACCGTGTGATTCTCACACTCGTGCTCTGTGTTTCCTAGGGGTGGCTGCCAAAGACCCTGTGTTAGATAAGGGGCTGATTCTCACCCATGCAGCTCTGTTAAATGTACAAGTAAATAAGACAATATAAGACATTGTTGTATGGCTTCAACAAGGCTGCTGAAGCTGCATCATTTCCCATTTCATTCTCCCTTCATTTTTGGTCTTTTTATATGCCACAAATTGATCATCAGCCACGTGCTTCCAACATTGAGAGCGTGATTTTGAAGGCCCTTGTAAGTTGTAATGTGCACAATGACATATGAGGCGGTCATGAAATTTGCCTTTCTCTGGGTGGTGTTTGAGAATAGATTTTTTCGGATTGGGTTTTCCTGCAGGAATGTTTATGCTCTATCCATGATAACCTGTGAAGTGTTGTTCAACCTGCTGCTGGCATTTTATAACCAAACATTCAGCTTTAGTGGATATCTGGAGTATATTTTAAAAAATGAAGCTGACTGAACTCATATCTGTCTTATCCATCTTGGGTTATTTATTTATTTATTGTTCTTTTTCACAGTTCTTCCATCTGTCAAGCTCTGAGCAACCTATCTGCTGGGGATCTCTAAGGCAATATCCTCCTAAGCTAGAAACACAAATATCCTTTAAAAAATGTGAGGCATTTGTAAAACAAAATGTCCTCTAATCCATCTGCAAGCCTGTCAGGACCAGATGCATTCATCTGGACTCTCATCTCTTCCAGGATAATGGCCCCTTTCGCTGTCTCTCTCTTATCACGAGCAGTTGAAGGCTACCTGTATATATGTCACCTCCTCCAAACCGTTTTGTTTTCTAGAGGAAGGGGTTGGTGTGGTGCTCCATGATTCATCCAAGGCTGTGGTCAAATTCAGACTTGTTAATTGGTATGAATTAATTATAAATCTATGTCTATGAATTGTAGGAATAAAAATTACAATTTGCATAATACAGGGCATTATCATGGAGTTTAAAAAACTGTGAATGGATAAAATATATCATATAAAGTATGTAGTTATCAAGCCCAACGGTGAATTTCTGAGAATTATTGATATAGGATTGAAGATTTAGCAAACATGGCTGGCAGGAATTGTGCTCTTTACTTCACAATGAAGAATATAACTGCACAGCCATTTTCTTTTAACTTTTTGTTTAGGTTAGTATTCTAAAAACTTTCAGAATCGCATTTCGTGAACTTCCCTTTTGCCTAAACCCTATTCCCTGTGTGAGGTGGCTCCCACCTGCAGGGGCTGGGCTCTGGGTTTCAGCCCTTGCTCTGTATGAGTTTGCACACTCTACCTGTGTTACTCCAGTTTCCGCCTGCAGTCTAGACACATGCATTTAGTCGAACTGGTGCCTCTGTATTGTGATTGCGATTGTGCATGTCCATAGTGTGTGATTGTGTATGCTCATAGTGTGCGATTGTGTATGCCCATAGTGTGTGATTGTGTATGCCCATAGTGTGTGATTGTGTATGCCCATAGTGTGTGATTGTGTATGCCCATAGTGTGCGATTGTGTATGCCCATAGTGTGCGATTGTGTATTCCCATAG
Organism: Pollimyrus isidori; assembly: GCA_019775955.2. NCBI lineage: Eukaryota > Metazoa > Chordata > Actinopteri > Osteoglossiformes > Mormyridae > Pollimyrus > Pollimyrus isidori. The sequence continues at coordinate 25,510,128 of JABFDZ020000008.1, forward strand.
TGTGTGATTGTGTATGCCCATAGTGTGCGATTGTGTATGCCCATAGTGTGTGATTGTGTATGCCCATAGTGTGCGATTGTGTATGCCCATAGTGTGTGATTGTGTATGCATGTGCATGCGTGTGCCACTCGTCAGTTTAGGACTAGCACCTGGTCCCTGAAGTTCTCCTTTACTGTATAAGCGGCTGGATGATGAATGATTCTAAATGATTAATGGAACAGGCCAACAGTAAACAGCAATTGTAATAGTAAGCCAGACCAATAGCCAAATAATCTTTATGACTGTCTTCCTGTGTTTACTGTCTCCTTCTCATGGTGATTCATAATTTTCTTATTTTTTGCCTTCGGAACTGTAGAGAAAATAAAGCATGAGGCTTGTCCGTGTGTGTCTCATGTACCTGCCATCCCTCAGATGCGGAGAAGCAGGCAGGAGGGACAGACAGCAGCCACCGGAAGAGCTCGCGCTCGGCTGCCGGTCACCACAGGAGCGACGATGCCAGTGACAGTCATGAAGTTGAGCCCGCGGTGAGTATCACACAGAAACCCCACAGCCTCAGACCACGGCGTGGCAGCAAGAACATTCTCTCCTCAACATTTTGTTGCTGTGTTGGGATTTGGATTGCAGAAAACTCCAAACAGAAGTGAATAAATGGTGGTTTTGTTATCATAAGCATGTGATTGTTTAATCTTCTCACTGGTATAACTTGTACTGTAATTCCTTTTGAAGTCTATTTCATAATCTGCTAAATGAAAACAGCTGATCAATCATAAGGAAGTTAGACAGAAGAGCCAAGTAGCAATCACTTTATTAGTATGTATTTATTTACTGGATAATTGATGATGGATGGATGGTGATACTTGTCAGTTGGCTCCCCCCTAATCTTCATCTCTGCCAAAGGGTATATTGTTCACTGAAGTAATGTATGCATTTACAATCTTTGTTTCTTGTTAATCTGAAGAGTTCCATTTGTTCTGGATTGGAGTCCTCACCAAATCATTTCTGCTTAATACTGAAGTGATGCACTTTATAAGGGAAGTCATGTGACCAAAGTGGATCAGGAGAACAGAGCAGTTCATTAAAGGAATGGGAAACACCCATTTAATTTTAAAATGGAGTAATCAATTAGCTGTATAATACCATAAGTCCCCAAGTGATGGGGGGCAGGTTCTGATGGCTGTTTCTCAAACTTCACTGTGTTTAACCAGCAGCGCTTTGGCAAATTAAATACTGTACCACCTTGCAGGATTTAAAAACGTGAATCATGGTCGGTTTTGTTCCTTTTACTTATAGCTGAAAGATAAAGGGCTTTAAGTTTCCATGAAGCACAGAGGCCGTGCAGGACCGGGGTTAGCACTAGGCGGGCAGGGGCCCATGCAGCACGCGGCATGAATAAGAATCACGTATCAGTGCCTGTGGCCTCCAGCTGACAGCGACGGGTCCCACCGACTTCGCAAAACGCAGAACCGGCTCAGAGGGTTTGGCCTCGGTGCCTGTGATTGGAAGGTCACTGATTTGGGTCCCATGCTTGGCAGCATAATCACATCACCGTTGGGCCTATGCATGCGCAAGGCCCTTAGACTCCAGAAAAATGCTCTGGGGGGGGCCAGATAAATTGCTGACCCTGTGCTCGGACCCCAAGATGCACTTTCACCTGCATATGTATATGTGTGTGTCTCAACAAAGGAGAACAAGGTGAGGTGTGGTGAATAAAGCCTAATTTTACTTCTCTGTGCATTATGCTGAGGAGCCCTGCATTCCTATCGTCGCCGTTTGTTTGTCTAAAGCATTTTCACCTTCGGTGGGGGGCTCGAGGACATCGCTTAATTAAAGGACTTTGGGACAGGTTTCCCCTCAACCCACCCAACCACTAATCCATGTCTATGTTCAAATGCTCACCCACCGGGCGCAACTGGCACTGAGAGGCAAGCTGAGTCAGTGGGCTGGCAGGTGAGGGCTGGCTCTTGCACCGTGGTGGCACCTCGGTGAGCCTCAGATTTTGCGCTGTCTCCCACTGCTGAACAGATCTCATGGACGCTTGCCATTCCAGAGGAATCACCTTAAAGTCCTTTTATATACCTTTTCTCCACTCCGTCGTGCCTCCCATTTTCAGAGCTGTTTCTATATTGCCATGTTTCCAGGAATTTGCTATTGGCAACCAAACCCTCAATGAAATGCCTTGTTGTCCAGAAATATTGCCATGCATCCTGAACAGATGACTTTTGACAAATTTAAGGTAATCCATGCAGGGAGCAGAAATATAAAGTATGGATATGGGTTCCACTGAAATAAAGGTAGCTGATTATTAGGAAGACCATGGAATGTATGTTGATGCTTCCATGTCCCACTCTCGCTAGTGTGGGGAAGCAATAAAAAAGGCCAATAGGATGTTGGGTTACATCTCTACGTGTGTGGAGTTTAAGTCTGATACTACGATTATACAATTCCTTGGTAAGACCCCACCTAGAATATTGTGTGCAGGTTTGGTCACCATACCTTGTAAAGGACGTTGCTGTCTTAGAAAGTGTTCAACATAGGGTTACAAGAATGATTCCTGGTCTTAGAAGAATGCTTATGAGGAAAGATTAGCTTAGCTGAATCTATTCAGCCTCAAGCAAAGGAGATCAAGGGGAGAGATGATCCAGGTACATAAGAGTCCAACAGGTCTGGATGCTGTTCAGCCAAATAGTTACTTCAATACTAGTTTAAATACTAGAACTTTTGGCCATAGGTGGAAATTAGCAGGAGCACATTAGAGAAAAATTAGAGAAAGCACTTCTTTATGTAGTTAGAGTATGGAATAGTCTGCCTGTCAGTGTAGTGCAAGCCAAAACCTTAGGTTTCTTTAAATCAGAGCTAGATAACTCTGAGCTATTAGTTAAGTTTTCCGCAAATGAGCTTGATGGGCCGAATGGCTTCCTCTTGTTTGTAAATTTCTTATGTTTTTATGATTCATGCGAGATTTGAAGATCATATGGCATCGGCTAGTTCTGCTTTGGTACCTGCTGATTAGAAAAGTCACCAGTGGGATCCACAAGCTTTCAATGTGAGGTTAATTGTCCACATCTGATTTCCTCCTAAATTATACTGTATGTGTAAGTTAATTTTCTAGGGAATCTGTGTCGATTTGGATCAGCAGTACAATGTTTATGTTTCTAAAACAAATGAGAATATTTTCCTTGCTAAGACCTTCCATACATCAGGTAGCACTAGTGCCTCACAGGTTTGGTGGCTGGAGCACCACCCCTGCTCTATGTTTTTTTGCTGCAATTAGGCCAATCAGTATCTCTAACTTTCTTGCATTGTGTGTGGACCGTGTGTGTGTCTGTACCCTGGGATAGACTGTCGTCCCTTCCAAGCTGCACCCCTGTATGCCTTGTCCTGTCTGTGATAAACTCTCGGCTCCCCCTTTGTCTAGGGCAAGCAGATGAAAGATGGATGGATGAACAAATAGTTCCATCCATCTGCCCGTCTATACATCTATAATAGCATACCCCATATACTGTAGGGTTGTGGTAAGTCTGAAATATATCTCAGGCAGCACAGGACACAGGGCAGGAAACTAAATAAGGTACCAGTCCATCATACCACACATCTCCACACAGTACGTTATAAACGAGAGGAGGCCATCCGGCCTATCAAGCTCGTTTGGTGAGAACTTAACTAATAGCTATTCCATACTTTAACTACACACTATGTATAAAAGTGTTTTCTCAAATTCAGTTTAAAATGTTCTTCCACTAATTTCCACTTATGGGCATGAGTTCTAATATTTAAAGTAATATTGAAGTAGCCATTTGGCTGAACAGCATCCAGACCTGTTAGAATCTTATTTACCTGGATTATGCCCCCCCCTTTTGCGCGAGGCTGAACAGATTCAGCTCAGTGAACCTCTCCTCAGAAGACATTCCTGTAACACAGGGAATTATTCTTGTAACCCTATGTTGAACACTTTCTAAGACAGCAATGTCCTTTTCACGGTAAGGTGACCAAACCTGCACACAATATTCTTGGTGGGGTCTTACCAAGGAATTATATAATCGCAGCAACACCTCCCTTGACTTAAACTCTACACACCTAGAGATGTAATCCAACATCCTATTGGCCTTTTTAATTGCTTCCTGACACTGGCAAGAGTGGGACATGAAAGCATCAACATGCACACTGAGGTCTTTCTCATAATCAGCTACCTTTATTTCATTGGAACCCATAAAATATGCATGCTATATATTTCTGCTCCCTGTATGGATTACTTTAAATTTTTCTATGTTAGATTTCATCTGGCAGGTATCACCCCAGTTGCTAATTAAATCAAGATCTCTTTATAGCATCTGTGCTGATAGTTTAGTATCTGCCACACCACCCACCTTGGTGTCGTCTGCAAATTTAACCAGTTTACTGTATGTATTGGTGTCAATATCATTAATGTAAACAAGGAAGAATAGCAGTCCTAAAACCGAACCATGCGGTACCCCATTATGAATGCAGGCCCACTGTGACATTGTAACTAATAACTCCCAGCTGCTTCCTGTCTGTTAACCAGTTTTTGATCCAAGTAACCCTCCATTGGCAGTTTTTCCTTACGCTGATCTTTATAATGCATTATGAAGGTATCTATGGTGCATTACTGATGAGAGCTTCACAGAGCATTCATAATTCATGATAAACATGGCTATCATGTGTTATGCCTTCTTATTAATGGTTATAGCCGTGTTTATAGTACTTTATGAATGCATTATTATGCATTATGGTGATTGCTTGAAATAAAGCGATAACAATCAACTCAAATCCTAATATAAGGGACACTGCTTACTGATAATACACAGCAAAGATGGTCTGAATAAAACCACACAACAGTGGCCGTTCAGCTGGAATGAGAGCTTTGTTTTTTAATGGCAGCGTTGAACCTGAGATCACGATTTAAATCGTCAGACAAAGGATTATGAAGAGCCTTCAGCTGCTATTGAGCCATTTGCATATTTTGCTGCAGTACATGTTTTAGCTCCTGCCTTTTGTCACAGTTGAATCCCGACTGAGCTTCCCCACATCCGATTAATTTTACAAGCGTTTCAGACAGCCGAATGAAAGCAGGAACGTTGAACCCTTCATTCACTGCAAAGTGAAATCATTTTGTTGTCATATGAGGCACCAGAATCGAGCCTTATATGATATGTTCAGTCATACTGGTCCACTCACCTTTCAAGCCTCCTATTCAGTCTCTTTTAAAAAGTGTGTTGGCATCACTGATATCAGTAAAACAACACAAGCAGAACTAATGTGTTTATGGAAAACAGAATTTAGCTTCTGATTTGGATATGCACACAATTTCAGCCTCAGATTTGGCCTGTGTTTGACAGAGGAATCACACAGGCGGCAATATAGCTCTTGACAACCCACCCAGTGCAATAGGATTGCTTTTTAGATTGTACACTGAAAATAACAGCATGCCAATAGCAAGGTGATGGCAGCCTGCCAGGCACATTGTTAAAGAGACAGTGATGGATTCCTGTCTGTCATCTCCATTACATATGTGTTGAGTCCTCGGCTATAAACAAGAAACAGTCTTGGTTCAGCACACTTTTCCTTCCCAGTGACGTAACCGGTAAGGTTTTGGTCAAGGACTCAAGGTCAGTGGAATTCAGTGAAGCCTGGGCCAGCGTGGAAGTCCTTGGGGATTCAAAGGTAAAGTCCAATTAGTGTCTGTTACTATCTCAGGAGAAGTGTTGTGTGAGTGGAATGACCATCCATTTTACTCAAAAAAAGGGGTGGTAAAATATTAGCAGAAATCCCAGAGCCAGGAGCAGTAACAGTGTGCCTGATAAAGGCTTGGGGAAACTATTGAAGGCTTCGAATGGCTGTGACACCTTCTGCCCTCTCTCTAATCTCCCTTATTAAAGCCCTTGCTGATTTTGGCTTTCTGCAATTTCCAGAAAGATTCTGTGGTTTCTGTCTGTGCAATAGCCTGCTTCTGACATTTCAGACATTTGGCTGTAAAAAAATCAGGTTCTATAGAAATTCCCCATTTAACCCTCACAGTTGGCCAGTAGACCCCGGATTTTAAATAGTAAATTAATTTATTTTCCGTTAATTGCAGGATGTTTAAATTAGGAATCACATCATTTTCCTCAGCAGCAGAGCAAATGACACTTTTGCAAGGAAATATTGAATTACTTTAACGTAATAAGTAATTTGTTTTGGAAATGCCTCTTAATGTTCACACGTATAAATATCATTATGTTGTTCCCAGTTTTTGCAGCTAGCCAGAATCTTTGATTCTTGATTAGACGGCAGCAAAATCTAGTTAAAGTTATTATTTTTGTGATTGGAATTGCAGTCAACTAGGATGTTCATTGCTTAATTAATAGAATCCTTTTAGTGCATTCATCTTCCAATCACTTAGAATCTCAGATTTCCTATATCGAGGTAAGGAAGTACCATTTAGCCACCATGTATTCTGAAAGCTGTTCATTTCAGTGTCTCTGCAAAATGTCCTGTCATGGGACCCTTCAATTCCCCCTTTTAATTAAGAAATGATTAAAGTATGACAGTGTCCATCTTCCATCATCTGCAGACTGATTTATCTGTATTCTGGAATCGACTGTATATTTACAGCAAAACCAAAGCATGCTTCCCAAGTGAGCTTCTTCTCAGCTGAGGGATGCACAAGAGTTTCTGTTGTGCAACCATTTGTCATTCATTTCTTCATATATTCATTTATTCTGGGCTCTTTCAAAAGCTAAAAAGTTTACATATGCACTGCTAAAGCAGGAAGGATGACTGGCTCATACTTCTGATACCCCTGAATGATACTTAAAGTAGATTTTCCATCCTCTTATTCTGAGTACAAACTTTTGAAATAATGGTATCTTGTGTTTTTGAAGCATTATTAAACGAAATTGATGTCATTTTATTATATAAAGATCACAAGAAAAATAAGTTGTGATCTCGAAATAATGGAAAAAAAGTCAATAATGAATATGCTCTCTGAATCTCCATAAGAAACATCATCTCTAGATTTATTTTTGCTCCTCCTGTGAGCCAGAGAAAGACAGACTGAATTAGACGCCTATTAATTCCTTCAGGAGCCTTCAAAGCATTTAATTTAGAAATGGTAATTGTGTATGTGTTACAGACATTTGGCATTTCTCTTTGACTGATGATCTTTATGGTTGCTGATTTGACAGCCGTATGTCTCACTGGAGCAGCTGAAGCTTCTCAGCTGAGACTGTAAGCGTTCCTTCCTGAACAGATACTGTCCATGTACTTTATCACTTCACTACCCAGTAGGCAGCTATTTTGAAGAGTACCGCCTAATTTTATTCTCTATGTTCATTCAGGGAACAATGGGGGAAATCAAAGGATTTTCATTGGATGTGGTTGTGATTTAAAAATTCAATTTATTTTAATATACCACATTTTCAGAACATTACACATCACAACTGCCTTATATTCTTACTTATCATTTGCACAACATTTTTTTTGTCGATATATCTCTTGTCTTGTCAGTTATCTGTATTTTTTTATAGAATGTCTATTCAAATTCAGTCAAAATGTTAATCTAGATTAAACTTTCTAGTTCTGATTGGACGGTATGCACACCAGTGAGCGAGAAGCAGCATTTCAGTTCTCATGTATGTCTTGCACCTAAAATGTGAATTGATAATTAAAATATCTTTGATTCTTGAATTACTCAATGGCTCAAAGTGCTTTGCATTGTCCATGTCCAAAGCCCCCAATGAGCAATAGGAAAGATTAAATAGAAATAAATATATTTGGAAGGAAAGATCCTCTGAGCTTTGCTGAAAAGCTTTTTAACAATAAATAATGAATGATTATTATATATTATATATGAAGTATGTTCTTATATATATTCACTTATAACATCAGCATAAAATAGTGTAAATCAGTTGTCAGCAGTTGTGCAATGTATAAACAAAGCATCAATATGCTTATAGAGAGAAATCAGATTTTCACAATTCCAGACCCATTTCTCATGGACTGTGCTGGCCATACCAAGATGCGCTGCTTTGCTGTAAAGCATCATTTCATTAAGCCCCTCAGAGCTTCTGCTGTCCTAGGCCCTAACAACCAAAGCTAACTGATTTGCAGCATGATGGAAGAGCCTTTGGTTTTGCCTGCTCACAGCTGCCTTGCTGGGGGCTGTTCCACAGCTCACTGGGCAGTCACCCACTGAGGTTGGCTGATTTCTCTCAAAATAAAGGCTACATGTGTCCTACTGCTTCATCATGCAAAATTTCACAGATCAACCCAACTGCCGGTCATGGTCTGCATGGGCCGAAGTCTGCTCCTTACCTATTGTATGTTTTCTTTTATATTTTATATGTGTGTTTGTTCTCTGCTTTTCGCTCTCATAGCATCCAGGGGTATCCATGTCTTCACTGTAAAAGACAACTGCAGTGACCTCAGATGACTTTTCCTTGTTTAGAAAAGGTCAAATTAATTAGTATATAATTAGCCGCTCTGAGCTGGAATGGGTATTTATCACTTCTATTAGAAAAATAATCTTGGTCGAGAAATAGGTGGTAACTTAGCAGTGACAGTCCAGATACCGTAAAGGTAACTCAGTACTCACTAGGGCACAAAACATACATTTTTAAGGAATGATATTTATATGAGGTAAAGTATTAGCTTCTTATCATTAATGCTTTTAATCTGAATTCACTGAGGATATCTTTGAAACACATCTGAGTTGACCAAAAATGATGGCCGCACTACTGCTGCACAGGAGAAGCTGTTCACAAGCCTGGTAGGAGCTCTTGTGGAACTCAAAGCATATCGTTTTGTCAATGATCATCTTGGGGTATACTGAGTATGTAGGAGGAAGGAAGAACAGATAGATTTCATTAGCTATATTAAACACTGTCACAATTGTGATTTATTGTTTTGGAAGCTTGTGATTTATTGTTTAAGGACTCTTCTTAAAACGTAGCTTTTGGGAGTTTCTGTCAATGCAGCTGAACAAAGGAAGAAGCAACACTAAGAGGAAGAATAAAATCATTTTTATGCACTCTCTGGGTATTTACTTGATAGAGAGTCCAATGTATATCACATAATGAATAATTGATGTGAAAGGCTTTTTCCCTCTGGGGGATTGCGTGTTGGGAATTTCTATATTCGCTTATTTCCCAAGGGATAGTTACTGTCATTTTCATAATATGACATTTTTGTGTTAGGACACAATTACCATTTCAAAATTACAGGCTGCATGCGTATGCTTTGAAGGCTCCTGAAGGAATTAATAGGCGTCTAATTCAGTCTGCTTTACCCTGTCAGGAAGAGAAAAAATACATCTAGAGATGATTTTTCTTACGGAAATCCAGAGAACACATTCATTATTGTCTTTTTCTTTCTGTTATTTAAAGATCACACCTTATTTTTCATGTGATCTTGACATAATAAAAGTTATGTTGAGATCATGACTTTTTTGTTTTCCTGATGTGGTGACATACAGCCCTGGTCACCATTATTGGCACTAATAAAATTTAAGTACAACATGTCAAGTATCTTCTAGAAAACAAAAGAATCTAGTGAAACAGTTGTGGTCTGCAGACTCATGTTTGGTTCAGGTCAGCAAATGATGCACAACAATCATTTAAAAAAAAAAACAATAGGAGAAATTTAGAAGATTAGAATGATTGCAATGACATTGGTCTTGAAAAGAACACCTTACCTTCAGCTAAGCATGACGGAAGGAATGTTAGGCTACTTTGCTGCCTCTGGTACTGGAGGCTTTGACCATATTACAGGTATCGTGAAATCAGAGGATTACCTAGGGATTTTAGAGCAAAATGTGCTACACAGTGTAGGAAAACTAAGTCTAAGATTATGGGTTCTCCAGCAAGACAAAGATCCAATGCACACATCCAAAAGTACACAAGAATGTTTGAAACGCAAAAAGTGGACCTTTTTAAAGTGGCCAGCAATGAGTCCTGATCTCAATCAGGTTGAAAATCTTTAAAGAGAACTGAAATCTGCAGGTGGGAAATGAATCCTTGAATCCTGCAGACATTCAAGAACTTGGAAAACAGAAAGTGGGAGAAAATTCCAGCTGACAAGAAGCATATACAAGTATTCCAGGAAATAAAGGCTTGTCATATTTCACTCCATGTGTAATGAATCTATATAATATATAAATTTCACTTTCTGAAAGGAATGTCAAGAAATATTGAACTTTTTCATGATATTCTCATTTTTTGAGATGTACCTGCAGACAAACATTTGGAGGTAGTAATCACTGTCAAAGGGTGTGTAATTTGCTGTTTATTGAAATTACTAATTACATGAAAAATATTTCTTTGGTTAAAGACAGTACAATGGACACCCAATGAAAATATTCTGATGATATTTTTTTTTTCATTTTCATTTATTTACCTGATATTCTACAGGTTATGCAAAGAATGAAAAGGTGTCAATAATGGTGACCAGGACTATACAGTACGTGACTCACATGACTGCCTGCTTCACTGTGCATTTAATCTGTAATTCAGAGAACATAATCACAGATCTCTAGTTAGCCTAATGATTTCTACTCTCAAGATCTACATAGTGAACAGAAGTAATGGGCAGAAACAATACATTTACAGTAAGACTGATTATTAACCTTCATTATGGGGTTCAAATAGGGAGTTTATTCAACAGCATTGTCCTGTGTGCTGATCTTAAGATAACAAGAAAAATCACAGGAAGAAAGAGCACTGATCCTAATGTGAAAATTGTTCATGACGCCTGCTAAAGCACATAAAGCTAATATCAAATTTATATGGTTATGTTGGAAATGCTATTCTGCTTGTTTTGGTGTTCTGAGCTGCATTTGCATGATATCAAACCTTCGGAAACAATTCAAATGTGTGCAAAGCTTTTAGCAATATTCTTCCATTTTCTCAGTAATTTTCACTTTATATACTATGTTTCACTTTTTGTTATAGTAATTGCATTGCATAAAATGGACACATTGCTTGAAAGAAGGAGACATAGTTTTCATTTGCTTTATTGGTAGATTTACTTGTGTGTGGTTGTGAGAGGGAGTGTGAAAAGTGGTAGTCCAAGGGATTTAACTCTGAGGGAGCAAACCTAGCATGTGGAATACGCAGAACATCGAGGCTGAAGATGCTGCAAATAGGCATTTCACCTAAAAAGCTGAGCCACCGTAGACAGCAGAATAAGGAAGGAGTTTTTCATAATGCTGTCCTCAAAGTTTCAAGGGCAGAAATGTGGATCGACACATGGCAGGGCACTAGCTTGAAGTTCCAAAGTTTTTCAAGTGTTTCGGTGTAGCTCAAAGCAGCAGAGACCCTGTCTCTGTTCTGGCCAGGTGTCTGCTTGTAATTTATAATACACATTTGAAAAATGGGTGCTGGCACACCTTTCATATTGATTTATACCAGCATCTTGGATCCATGATGGATCACTCTGCAGAACATAGTCTCACTCTCTCAAAATGCTAAAGGTTTCTTTCCCCAGCTGTGTCGCAGGCCCCCATATGCAGCCCTTCACTTTCGCTGAGCTGTTTTTTTTTCCATTTGCTCCCCCCCCATCAATTTTCTCAGTTAAATGACAACTTTGTAAACTACAGGCTAGAAATTGGTAGGGGAATAAAATGCACATGATACTATTTAAAACAAACCCAAAAGAGCAAATGAAAGGAACTGTCTGAAATGGGGGGGGGGGGGGGGGTTGGGTCAGCACTTTTGCTTTGCACCTCTGGGACCAGGGTTCCACAAACTGCCAGGGTCCTGTGTGTTTGTAAGTGCGGATTTTGCAAATCTCTATGCCGTTATGGAATTTTCTCTGC
>JABFDZ020000008.1:25522036-25533926 GCA_019775955.2 Pollimyrus isidori
CCCCCCCCCCCCCCCCCCCCCCCCCCCCCCCCCCCCCCCCCCCCCCCCCCCCCCCCCCCCCCCCCCCCCCAGCACTGTTGCTTTGCACCTCTGGGACCTGGGTTCCTCTATCTGCCAGGGTCCTGTGTGTTTGTACGTGCGGATTTTGCATCTCTCTATGCCGTTATGGAATTTTCTCTGCGTATACCAGTCCCCCCACACGCACACACACACGCAGTGTTAAAAACATGGTGTGCTAATTGGAGTTGGCAGTTTACTCACAGGGATGTGAGTGAGTGAGAATGAATGGTGTGCCCTGCAATGGGTTGGCACCCTCTTCTGGGCTGTTCTCTACCATGTGCCGATTGGCTCCAGACCCCTGCAACTCTGAATGGGGCAAGTGGTTTCAGAAAATGGTTGGATGGGTTCATCGTTGTAATTTCTCACTTTTATGAAAATATTCCCATTGTGTCACTAAATATACGGTAGACAATTACTCTTTATTTCATTAGAGAATGGAGAGTCTTCCTAATCATTGTTTGCTACATCATTGTATCTAGCCAATTTCCATGCAGAGCAGTAAGTAATGTAGCGGTATGTGACATGAAGGCATCAGACAGGGACAGCATTTTAATGAACTGGCTTAATGACGCCTCAGATGGTGGAAAGCTGTTTTGCGGTGATGCAGTGGAGGCTTGGCAGTGCGTGTGTGTGAGGCTAGGCAGCAGAGGTCCAGCTGGATGAAGGGAGGGGGCCTTGGAGAGGAGCTAGAGGGCTGTTGAGTCCCATGAAGTGGGCAAAGCCTGTGGTCCACCTGCTTATCTGATGTGTATGATGTTGAGGCCCTATCCTGCTTCCCCACTCTGAAAAGTACTTAAAGCAGACATTCAAAATTACCCATATCATTAGTAATTGTTTTTTATTTGTTCAGCTCACTATTGCACACAAGTAAACCAGACTCCACCAGTTTGAAAGTCTTATAAGAACGGGCTGAGTTTCAGGGTTTATGTGCATTATGCTGACAACCTGATACACTCTGTTGGTTTTTGATTGATTTTTGTAACTCATCAATGGGCCGAAAGTTTGCCCAGGTTTGTGGCCCACCTGTGACATTAGGATTAATAGTAAAATTTCTGCACCACCCCAAAATCCCCAAAGGCATTTTCTTAAAACACCATGACATTTGATTCTGCTTTTTTTTTACCCTATACATGGACATTTTAGCACACCAGCAGTGAGGTACAGAATGTTCCATCGGCAGGGGGTCTCTGGTTACCTGGAGCTGTCATTTCCCCAAGGCACGTATCAGCTTTTATGTGTTTCCTTGTTAACATGTTCCTGCATAGCAGACTGAAGGGCCTTAATGCTGAGGTTAAATACTTTGTAGATTTAAAATAATAATAATAAGATTAATAATTAAAAATCAGTTTCCTTAGAATCTGTTTTTTGTGTGTGTGATCATGAAAAGACCTACTGCTGCCTAGGGTAGCTGCAGAATACATTGTTTTTTTATTTGGTAGCCTACGCAGTTGCTGATGACGGAAATGCCCAGATCCCTTATCGTATTTTTGGCATCTTCCTATTTGATGGCTACAAGACACACAAGTTATGCAAGTGTCGTCATTGTGAATTTGAGCAAAATGGTGAAAATCTTGGTGTTGGGTCGGCTAATTGTAACACAGAAGTAAGCACACTTTACACATCTTTACACAAATTTGTGGGCTGGTGTCAATGCCTTTTATGTCATGTGTTAAAATTTTGCCGAGCCTCGTAAACTTCAAAGCAGTATCTGGAGTCACAGTCTTACACTTTCTGATGATTTAGCGTCTTTACGATCCGTGCTGCGTTTCTCACTTTTGTAAATAGCCACTTTAGCGTCACACTTGTCATGCCCCGTTGTGAAATTCACAGATAGGAACTGAAGACAATTTACTGAAGACAATTTTCGAACTAATTGGTGTGACATCAAAGAAAAAAAAAACAGATACTTATCTTAAATATAATAAACCAACAAAGCTGTTTCTTCTGTGTCATCCAAATCCTCCTTTGTCGATCACATGTGCTGACTTTCACCTGAGGGATCATTGCTGCTTGCAAACGAGGATGTACTTATTGGCAGTCTGTGACTTTATCTGCCTTGGATCTCTGCTTCAGGGCACAACTGACCAAGTGTGAGCAGCTCATCTATGTGGACTGAGGCTCCAATTCTAGGTGAAGAACACTTTCCTCACTAATAGCTGCCTCACAGTTACCTCAATGAGGTAAACTCTGCTACTCTCAGACTAATTACTTGTAGTACTATTTCAGACTTGGTTTATGAAATAAGGTTAATAACTATTGGTTTCGACATGATCCAGTGTCACAGGTCTGCGGTGATCGTGGCATGATTCTCAGCTGACATGCTCATGATATTTTAAACCATATAGTATCTCCCCTTTCTGTGCATCTCACAGATGCTAAATATCATGTTTTCATAATGACTGAAGAGCACCATGATGTAAAATTTATTTGAATTTTACTTGAATTAACTTTCAGACACTTTATTTGCGACATCTTTCAGACTAGCTAGTAGTAGTATTATTAAAAAGTGCTTCAGATTAGATGCCAAATCAAATTTGGTTATATATTACTGTCAGCCATAAAAGATTTATGTTATTTCATATACTTTGATATGTCAAATAATATGTCTTGTATTGGATTTTTTTATCCACTTGCGGAACTCTTTGCTGCAAAATTGTCCTATAGTTTTGACACGTGATTAAAATTAGGTAGTACGCTGTAATATTGGGAAATCTTGTACATTATTTCCTTTTAAAGGTGCATACAGAAAAAGCAGTGTTGAGCTTTATTAAGAGATATTGTTATACAGCATATTGTTATACTTGAATATTATCGGTTGTCAGGCCAACATTTTATAGCTTTTATGCTATAACAAATTATATGTGTGTGAGCATTGAAGCTGGCAAACAGCAGCTATGCACTGCAGTGTCATAATGTGTTAGTTGCCCTGCAGCGGCTGTACTTGAGGAGTAGCCCACCTTTTCCTTAATCTTTGCAATGGCCTTAGGTCACCTGATTGTAGAGACGTTTGCTAGTAGCATTTGCTAGCTAAGTTTGAAAATGGACAACCAGCAAGACCTGTGAAACTTCGAAGACCTTGATTTTGGTATATGATTTAATTTTGGTCTTTGGTTTGCAAGACAGACAAATAAACAAGCAAATGCTAAATAATTGAATACATTAAATAAATTATATAAATATATGGTAAATTAGGCCCTCCATTTACTGACTTCCATTTTCTTTTTTGTTCTGGTCCAGCTTTTCAGAATCATATAATTTTCAGAATTTATATCTTTTGTAAAAAAAAAATATGCAAATTGATGCGCATTATCTAGCCAATTTGCATGTTCCCTGGTGGCAGATACTCTTGCTGCATCTTCTCAGTGCTCTGTATTCATCATTCTCATTAGTCTCCATCAGAATGAATTGGTTCTTATCTGTCGGGTGACATCACTAAACGTGTGTGCACTAACTCTTCCTCATTGTCCATCCACCCTCCCACTGTTTATCGCCATCAGTGTTGCCTATGTGGAACCCTTGTTAGTTTTCCATATGTTACTACGCTGTGCAATGTTATTTTTGCACTGTTATATCTGCACTGTTTCTTTCTTTGTAATAGTGATATGTTTCAGATAGTAATGTATTGCGTGACTGATGGGCAGGGGCAACTGTGGTGTGATCTGGGCAGTCAGGGTGACAGGAGGGTAGAACACGCAGGCATTGTGGGCAGCTCGCGGGGGGTCCACTGAGTAGAGTGCGAGGTGCGCATGCGTCATCCAGAGAACACCGCCAGATCACCGTTTACGGTCCCGGTTAAGAAGCGTTTTTATGTGCTTGTGTTTCAGATCAGCAAAACTGTTCAAAATAAGTGGGAAAGTGAAAGTTACTGTGTCATACTCGCGTAACTATTTTAGGACAAATGTAAGGTGATAAGAGCAGTTACGATTGAGTGCTACATAAATATTACTGAATATTAAGGAAACCCGTAGTCACTCAGCCTTTACTGTTGTACGAGCCCAAACGAACATTATCAGTGTGTATGTTGAGGGAAGTAAAATGCTGAATGATTGATTGTTTAATGTACAGAGGAACACGCGTTATCCAGAGAACTACACATAGTTCCCCGAAACAATCCTGTTTAACAAGCGTTTTTATGTGTGTTTCAGTGTTTTCTGTGAAGTAAAAAATCATCTAGAACATTGTTTCTCAAGCTTTTTGCACCACGACCCATGCCAGTTCAGTCGCTATTTTATATGAAATATATATCTAAATTATTACTGTGATCAAGCCTGCAGTGCACTCTGCAATTTATGCCTGTTACACAAAGCTGATTGGATGTGCCAGCGTCTGTGGTTTGGCTTCTTGGATTGGCTGAGTGTTCTCAAGTTTTGCACTAAGCAATTGCAGACTCAAGACCTGTTTATATAGGTTAATTCTATGATAGGGGCTGGGAAATCTGATCATGGATCAGCATAGGAGTGATTTTAAAAGGCTTACATTTCCTACTCTGCCTCACGACCTTTTCAGAATTTGCTGCATAACCAAAAAGCCATGCCAGTCCTTCATACACTCAGGAACTTGTGTACCATAGGTAATTTGGAAACACCAATTAATTTAAGGACTGTGGGAAGAAAACCCACAGCACACAGTGAGAAACGTAAGGATTTGAACCCCCAACCCTGGAGGTGCACAGTAATAAGCAATAGCCACTGTGTCACCTCCCTGGTGCTAAGTGATTAGTAAATGTTGAAACAATTCTGCATTCCCTTATGACTCGGTAATGGATAACAAGCACTTTTATACCTGCTCAGATTTCTCTGTATGCATCACTATAGGGCTCTCTTTAAAGAACGTCACCTGACTGGTGGGCAGGTTTTTTCTGCGTGACTCAAACTGTCAGCAGGCAACACTGATTGCACATTACCAGAGTTGTGGCTCTTCCCCCCACAATATATAAAAAAGAAGAATCAGTGAATTGGTGTGTCTGTTATTTGCTCTTGTGTGCAAGAGTGTGCCCTGCAATGAATTCACACACAATCCCGGGCATTCCCTGCCTCTGGCCCTGTTCTTCCCAGGACAGGCTCCCTGCTCATTGTGGCCATGTACTGGATAAGCAATTACAGATATGAATAGATGTGTGGGCTGTTTCTCCATCTGGTGTGTGATGTGTTCCAAGGTCACTGCCCCCAAAATGGTTATGGGCACTGAACCTTTAAATGTAATTCCAATATATTGAATGTGCTCAGCATAAAAGATAAACTTTAAGTAGTTTTTGAGTGAAATAAATGCACCGTTCACTTTAAATTATCAGGTGGCATCTTTCTGGTGTTTTTCTTGTTTTTTAATGCAGTTTAATTCCTCAAGCTGTATTGCTGGTTAAATAGAGCTGCTGTACAAGTGTTTTGACACACTGATTCTGAAGTGTGAATCTGCGCTTCCTAATTAATAAACTGTAGCCACACAGTTTGTAGACTCTGCATGAAGTACTTGGAATCAGCTTTTGACTGAAATACTTCTCCTTACGCCCCTTAGATTTCTTAAGAGTACCTTTGCTTTGGTTGGTTGGTTTGCCATCCCACAGGATTCCCAAGCCACCTGGGCGATATCTCTAGTGTCTCCTGGCTCCCCTATGGCTCCTTTATGACTTGAGCAGACAGCATTCTTATGAGATGCCCAAAGGAGCTCAGTAGGCTTCTCTTGATCTGAAGAAGCGGCACTTGAATAGAGCATCCACTCTTTCCTGAGAGAGGGCTATGGCCTTGTAGTGGCACACACAGACGCACACACACACAGACACGCACACGTAAAATTATATCTATATAACTGTGTGTGTGTTTGTGTATTAATATTATATTATGTATATTAATATATATTAATACTGTATATAGTGGTACCTCAGAACTCAAATTTAATCCATTCAGAACTCCGGATCAAATCTTAAAAAGTAGTGATTGAATTTTCCCTATAAGAAATAATGGAAAACCAATTAATTGGTTCCCAGCCCCAAAAAAATAAATCTAAATATTTTTTAGCATTTAATCAAAATATGAACCAGATAAAAGAAGAAGAGCATATACTGTACTAAACACATCTACGCACATTTATCAAAACAGTAATTTGTGAAGTAAGAAAATAAATGTATCCAAACAATGTCTCCTGCCCCGATTGCCCGCTCCTTCTGCGTGCCATGGCCACTTGTTAACCCCGTGTGGGATCCCCGTGTGATCAGCTGTTTCTGGTTGTTGTTATTAGTCCTCTGTATTTAGTCTGCATTTCAGTTTGTTTCCCCAGTCTGGTCATTGTATTGTCCATCTGCATTTTTCCTGCCTCACCTGTAATTAAACCCCGTATTCCCCGATACCCTGATGTCTGTGCCTTTGTCTCCTTTGCGTCCCCACTCAGCACAATAATATTATTATAATTAAATGTATCAATGATTTATTATTAATAAAGATACAAAATCTTTATTTTAAAATGTATTTTATCATATTATAATAATTACTGTTACTGAACTGACCTCACATCTGGGATGTACTTCATCCTTATGCCCTGTGATGGACTGGCATCATGCCCAGGGTGTACCCAAGCCTAGCATTTCAGATGTCACACTGTGTCATCTGTTTATACGACTGGACAGCAGAATGGTGTGTGGAGGGGATGGAGGCGTACACACTTTACGCTCTCTTTACACCCCCAGGTGCAATGGCTGGCATAAGGCACTAAAGGTGTGAGAGAAGAATCCCTTTAGAGACAGACCCCATGACCTGGACCAAAATAAGTGGGTAGAAGATGGATGGATGTTTGCATTGGGATTGCAATGGATTGCTAAATGAACTTATTTAGAATGTTTTCTCCACAGAAAAGGAGACTGGTCTTGTATTTGAAACATATGTTTAACTACATAGCAGAACGACAGTGATCAAGAATTTTTTGTGTATTTTTTCCTCTAAATATATCTAATGCCTGAATGAAAATGGGTTATATAACTTCCCCGTGCTTTGATTCATTGTTTTTTTTAATCTGCTCTATTTGCATCATCTTATCTCAAGGTAATGAGGTGATTTGTTTTCAACTACCTTGAAAATGTTGTGCTTGTGAGACATGCACATCTCTTTATAGCAGTACAAATTACAGTACATTGTATCAAATTACTTTCTGTGCTCACAGAATGTCTTCGGATGCTTGCTTAATTCAGTAAAAATATTAAAAATTCATTGGTTTTATAACAAAAATCATTACTTTATTCTTTTGTTTGAAAACATATATATTACATGAGAAACAGCCAGTAGTTTTAAATAAGTAATAAACTCAAATTATAAAAGAGCGGTTCCGAGCTTAATTGAGAAGCAGTCGCATTGGGTGCTTTTTAATTAGTAATACTTAGTTTCGCCTTGGGAACCAGTGACTACAATTGCAATTAATAGCAAAATGGCAAGAACAGAACTGAATATGTCTGTGCAGAAGATATCTGCAGATATGTTAATGGATTTTGTTATTAAATTAATAAATTTGCTACATCTTTACAGAATTAAATTGAAAGTATCAAGTACTTAGACTGACTATTGAGTAATGTCATAATGTGTGTCACAGAAAGTGACAGAAAACACTGACAGAAGATTATGCTAATAATTTGTCATTGTTATACTGTTGTAAAAAGCTGTCATGGACTGGCGTAGCCTTTTATGTGTACAAACAAAGAGTAAAATATAAAATACATTATTATTATTTGATTCTGTCCAGTTGATGCACACTCCTGGCAGCCACACATTTTTTTCCAGATAGTTCTGTGCTTTTCATTAATTCACATATAAAAATTATACATTGAGATGGACAGGTGTGCTCTGTCCTCCAGGAGTGTGAAGTTGATTCTGGCCCTGGGTCTGTGTGTATGAAGTTTGCATGTTGCTCTTGCGTTTGTGCGGGTTTGCTGCATATGTCCTGATTTCCTCCCACTCAAGGATGTTGTTTATGAACATCAGTGTCTCTAAATGGCCTTTAAGGAGTCTGTTCGCCCTGCAATACACTGTAATTCTGTATAAGTGAACCTCATGCTTACTACAACATGATTCCAGGTTATTAATACTGTTACGTTCGGGTGTGAACATGCGAACAGGCATGCAACGGAGCTGTGAATATGGGCAGAAATGGGGTTTATTTAGGCAAGGCAAGAAAACACGGCAACAAAACATTAATGACTGATCTGGGGAAACAAACTTGAACGCAGACTAAATACACAGGACAAGCAGAAAATAACAGGCAACAGGTGATCACAATTGGGAATTAACACGAGGTAATGAGGGGGGCGTGGCACACCGGAGGATCAGACGAGCTGGACATGACAATTACCACCAGTATTGGATATGTAGTAACTCACAGATGTAATAAACTAGTTAATATGATTTAAAAAGCAGTTTATTGTACTAAATAACCTTTATTAGTCACATTACTACATTTGCCTGATTTAGGGAAATAGATTATCATGTATTTAATAGGAGCATTAAAATTCACTATGGTAAGAAATTGTTTTTCAAAGTAAGTCATAAAATGCAGCTCTTGTCCAGAAAGATTCCTGTTAAAATTCAGACATGTATTTCAAAGTATTGCATATTCATGCATTTAAATGCATCAGTTTTCTAATAGCTTTTTTGTTAGCTTTAAAGTCCCTAAGGAAAAAGACCGATTTAATTTCTGTTACTGTTAATATGCTCATCTGCTTTATTTCAGATTGACCTGTAATGTTATATAGATGATTGTTATTTTATGTCACAACGTAGATATGTCAAAGAATTGAACTGCAACGTTATATAATGGTTGTTTTTGTGTTTGGGTTTGATTAGCTCCTGGGGTAGGCTGAAAAATACAGACAAACAGCTTTATTGCATCAGTAAGATGATTTCCCCCCATCTGTGCACTTGTTTGCTACCCTGGATGCTGAATCCCTCCCTCCGTCTCTCCAGGAGGACGAGCCAAACATGTTTGGGGAGGAGGGCAGAGACGCAGCTGAGATCCGGAAGTTCCTGAGCCAGAAGGAGAAAAAGTTACCATGGAAACCAGAGGTAAGATGTCTGGAAAAAATTAACCACAATGTGGGTTTAACTTGCTTTTATGCACTTAAGTGATTTTCGACACCAGTGTTACGTGGTCTGTTCGCAGAAACATTTCTGCCCGTCACAATACAGCAGTTTTCACATTTTCAGATCATTTTATTCAATAATCACAGGCCTTTTAGATATTTTAGAAAGAGCATGTTTTAGGGTTGTAAGGTCCATTGATCTTTAAAGACCTGGGTAGCATGTCATTAGAGTTAAAAATCGGAATCCAGCTGTTTGCTCTCCTCAGTTTGATAACCCCCCGCCCCCCAAGAGTGTTTTCTCATCATTGCAATTGTCTCCTCGCGGTGGCTTTTCCACAGAGCCTTTCATCACCTGCACACTCCAGCTATTTCCCAGGAGATGTATCCTCCTACTATAACAGCAAAAAAAAATCATGATGCAGTACAGAGTGTAATTGTGCAATACACAGTGCATCTTGCTTTTTACACTGGGTATTGGGCGATGTTTTTGCAATGGTCAAAATCTCCAGGTAAAACAGGACAACCTTCACGCATGACCATGATTGGTCGTCTTTTTAGGGCTTTTTGACAGACGCACTGTGGACACTGCTTCTGCCTCCAGACGAATAGCCCAAGATATTTCTTCTCTCACACCTTTGGCGCCTCATGCCAGCCATTGTAACTGAGGGCGTAAAGAGAGCGTAAAGGGTGTACGCCTCCTTCCCCTCCACACGCCATTCTGCCGTCCAGTTGTATAAACAGACACGGTGTGAAAACTGAAACACTAGACTGTTTAAGTCACTGTGGATAAAAGAACCCAATACTCTAATTAACCCTAATAACAGAATCTGGCCATCCATCCGATTCACACCCTGTGGGAAGCTGTGCCCTGGGGTAGGATGGATGAGCCCCCGCGGGGTGCTGGACCAGATGGCCCGTGTTATTTATGGGAGTGCTTGGCAAGGTGCAGTGAGGCATCGGGCTGGGCAGGCGGCGGCCATGCAGGGAGACGGGGGTGCCGCCGTATCCGGCATGAGTTATGAAGGCCTTCGCCCGTTTCTCACGGCTGGCATGGGTGACCTGGCGCTGGCGGAGCCACGATATTCATCACACAGGTATTTCTGGAGATCTCTGGGCTTGGGTCCCTGTGAAAGCGTGACAGCAGTTGTCCATCTCATTTATAGTCTGGTTTTATGGTGCTGAAAGCGACGCATTGAGCACAAAAGAAGGGTGTTTATCATGGCGCACGTAGCTGCTGCTTGGGCAGGTGCTGAGGGATGTTCTTCAGGAACCAACTACCAGGACGAATTACTAAGGCAAATTATTTATTTTCAGTGCAAATGTAAATTTGTCTTGATGATACCTGCTGAAAAGATGCAATGGGTGAATGAGAACTTTTTCTCTGTAAATACCTCTGCACGTGTGTTTTGAGTTCTGTGATGACTTTCCTTTAATCTCCTCAGAGATTAAAGCTCTGTGGTGAATTTGACTGGTCCTTCTATGTAGGCAAAGGAAGTGATGGTAAGAAACTGTTTAGGCCAGGGACCTTGGAGATCTGCTAAGAGGCTGCTAAGAGCTACTGTCAGCGGATTGGTAGTGTCAACACAGTTAAACCCAGCAAGAGTATCTGATTTAGCTGGTGCTAAGAGGCTGGCTTTTAGATGGCAGCTTCCTGTAGTCATTAGCATGGCCAGCTGTGGGCCAATCAGGGATGGGGCTACTTCATATACTGTATACAAGCACACCAACCAAGGGAAAAGTGGTCATTTTGTCTCCTTGGTTACACAAAGGTATATCAGGAAGGTTTATAGATTGTCTCCATAGAAGCCATTAAGAAGCTCTGAAGGCATTACTGAGGAACATTGAAAGGATTTTGTTTCTCTATGATAAGACTGAGAGCCAGAGCAAACCTGAGGATTTCCACAGGTCACTACAGTATATGAGCCTTATAAAAACGATCAAGATTTTTTTGAGATACCAGAGATAACAAATTTCTGACATTTGTTAGCCGATATTTGCAAATACCCAACCGCTGTGCCAAGTAAGTCTGCTTGATCAGAAATATATTGCCTTTTATTGGCCATTGTGTGACGTGCCAAAGAGTGTTACTGCGGAAAGTCTCCTGAGAGAAAAATACCTTCACTGGAGACACACAGCCAGAATCCCGTGTGCGATTTCCTGCAGAGGGCCATGCTGGTGGAGACATACCAGGAATGGAACACCAAGGTTCATCCTGGATGTCATCGTTAATCTCCCAGGAGAGACACTGAGCAGCGAGGCTATATATAGATGTACGTGAGCTTATGGCACATCACCGTGGAAATGAGTGACAGAACTCAGAGAAAAGCAGCATTACCAGGACCGTTGTGTGATTACCCTGGTTTTTGGTAGGAAGTACATCAATTAATGTGAGATCGTTCATGGTAAAAACTTTGGCTCATATCCTAACATAGTGTAAAATTTTTGCTGTGTCGCTAAAAGAATGTTTAGCTTTAGGGATTGAAAACAACCATAGAAAGAATCTTAGCAATAACAAGGCATAACTTTTACAATAAAATATGTGTTACACACTATTTCACACTTCATACACATTTTTACAAGAACTTTATTGTTAAAGACAAGACATAATCCTTATAGGGAATATTTCTCTAAATAAACATCAATAGTCATACATCACAATAAAGCAATGTAAGTGCAATATTAGTACATTTGTGAAGTTTTTTTTTACTGCATAGTCGTAAGTGTTTGGCAGCGCCGACTGCACTGTCGAATTCTGGTAGAACAGACCTATAATCTTTG
>JABFDZ020000008.1:25535771-25547511 GCA_019775955.2 Pollimyrus isidori
GAACCCCCCCCCCCAAAGGCACGCACACTGGACACGCCTCAGGAGAGGCGACGGATGAGACAAACTGGGCAAACAGGACCTGGAAAACAAAACAAGACCATCAACAGAGACCAGGGAACAAGATCGAAACACAAAACAGGCACAAGGACAAAATCCAGGATAGGAACTGACAAAGAACCGGGAACACAGACAGGCAAACCAGAAAGGGAGAGGCAGAGGGAACACCAACAGGCGGAACAAGAGGGCCGGGAGTGAACGGAGGGACAAAAGGGCCGAGAGGAGGGACAGAAACAGACGGGATAAAGCAAGGAGGAGCAGACAAGACAGGAACAAGAGGAGAACACCAGGGAGCCCGTAGGCACCCAGGTGGGTGACAGGCAGCAGCCGAAGGGGCCGCAGGCGAGAGGGAGGCCGTAGCAGGAGGGGGCCCCACAGGGGACAAGGAGACGGGCCGAGGGAGTGCCGGTGGGAGCAGGAGGGACCAGCGGCACAGGCAGGCAGCAGGGGGAAGCCGCTGCTGGTGACAGCAAAACCAGAGCTCCACCTCTCTGGTTGAGCTGGGTGCCCTCCTGGGTCAGGGGGACCCAGTAACAGGATCCCCGAGGAGTCCCACTTGAGCTCCTCCTCTTCTGCCACGAGAGGAGGAGTGATGGTGTTATTGTCCAGGACCTACTCAGGGACAGAGAGTTCTGGGCCGGACGGGTCCAGGGCTGGTGTGGCTGCAGCTGTGGGCACAGCTACGGGAGTGGTGGCGGCTACAGCTTCGGGCAGAGCAGGAACTGGCAGGGCCGCGGCGAATCAGGAACAGGCAGGGCCGCGGGCGAATCAGGAACAGGCAGGGCCATGGGCGGATCAGGAACAGGCAGGGCCGCGGGCAGAGCAGGACATAACCTCCCTCAAAGGTGTGCACTCCGGGCGCACCCCAGGCGTGGCGTGGCGGCCTCAGGAGAAGAAGCTGCGGGCAGAGGTGCGGGCATGGCGGCCTCAGGCTGAGCAGCTGTGAGCGGAGGCAGGTCCGGAGCAGGCACCTCGAGCGAGCCTGCAGCAGCTCCACTTGTTTTCCGGACCGCTTGCGGCGGAAGATTGAGCCGTCCCCGCTGCGTCTTCCTGGCTCTGAGTGACGCGCTTTTCCCGTCGCTCGGTGAGCCGGCGAAACAGGCGAATGAGGACCTTACTTGCTCGCTGGGGAGGGTACTGTTGTCCGCAGACAGGAGGGCCGTGCCCCGGCTGGCTAGCTGGCTAGCTGTAGTAACATGAACCTCTGGCTGGGATCGCCAATACACAAAGTTTTGCAGCAGGCCGAGCCCAAGATGCTCGGTCTGCTGCTTTGTGCTTAAAGGGAGACTTGTCATTCTGTTACGTGGTGTTGGTAGGCGAGCGGGCAAGCAGGGGAGAACAGCCAGGAAGTTGGGTAAATGGGGTTTGTTTCGGCCGGACAGGGCAGATGACAGACCAATGCTAGGAAACATCAATAACAAGTCTGGGGAAGACTGACTCAGAAGAGGACTAAATACACAGGACTAGCAGACACTAACAAGGAACAGGTGAAAACAATCCAGAATAAACGCAAGGTAACGAGGTGGGCCTGGCACACATGAGGATTGGACGGAGCTGGACGTAACAGTCATTGACAGAAACATTGTTATGTGGCACCTGACTGTATATCTATAAGTGATAAACAAACGCTAAACACTATTATCACTTTGCGATTCAAGTACTAATTTAGGCCTTCCGTAAAACAAAAGTGGCATAAAATGAATTTTTGTAAAGCAGGGGATACCTGTACTGTAGCTAAACCACTCTGCGTTGTTATTTTGGCAGCACTTTAACAATTATTTATATAAAACTGAAGTCATATTTTTTACTTGATGAAAAACATGGTAGGACCCAACATTACAGCTGTAATGTTTATCCTTAAAATGACCTTCTGGCAGGATCAGAGCTAGAGATCTCCATCCCCATTTATGAAAAAAAATAACAGTCTTGCCCCCATGGCATAACATTATTGAGGTAGATACTGCAGGCATGTGTTCTCTTATACACTCTTTTAAGAAATGTACTCACCCAGTTGTCTTGCATAACTTGGTTTATGAGAAGAGATCATAGATAATGCAATACTGGAATGTGTGGGCAGTTTGCAGAAGTACAGTATATCATGTGAGATTTTTGTGTTTTTTTCCCACCTGCAGGGGATTTCCAGTTTGCTGTGTCTTCCGACGACAACTCTGAGTTTTGGCTAAGCCTCGATGAGAGCCCCCATAATGCCAGGTTACTGACATACGTGGGCCGAGTGAGTATCAGCGAGGACGAAGCTCGCGGAAAAAAATGGACTGCCTGAACTAATCAGTGTGTTATGTAAAGGTGCCTCTTCAGCTTGGTGCTTGCAGGGTGGAAATCAGACAGCTAATAAACAGCACCTAACATGTGGTAATGTTGCACATAATCCTTAGATTAAAAGAGCTGTCACATATAAACAGTTAAAAGAAGAAATACTCAGGCGTTCCGTAATTGCATGTCAGTGTGTATAGATACTTACATAAATGTGCATCAATCTTGCTGCAAATTGCCCAACACTGCTTAAACCAAACATCACAAAAAGTAAATATCTACCGAGTGCATTAAATAATATGATGCTCATATTATAGCATACAAAAGCGTTACAGAATTAAGTTCAGGAATCAAAATGCGGTCTATCTTTGCCTGAAGTCGAATTTGCCTCAAAAGTAATTTCCTGATACAAGCAGAGGACATATGCTAATAAGAAACAGTAGAGTCATTGGAAATATCCACACAGTCTGGGAGCTTCCAAAGCTAAATATGGACATTTTACTCAGATGGTGTATGTCTCTGTATTTATGCACCGTGACAGCAGCGAGGGAGCTTTGGACATTATCGGTAGCATGTATATGGAAGACATTTTGGCTTCGTGTCGAAAAATGTTTAAAAAGCTCCATATTTTATAAGTGATGGATGAGCATTTGTCTCACCTGTGAGGCAGGAGCTGGGAATTAAGCATTAATGGACAAAATGAATGTGGTTCTAAATGTCGTGTAACTTTGGTTAATAAATTAAAATGCCTCATACAGACAGAGATGGATTTTTTTCAGTGGATTTCAATGCAGCTGACAGCAAAGACAGCCGGTTTAAAAAGGTCCTCCTGCGTGAGATGCAGGGTGTCATTTTGAGGAGTGCACTGGAACAGATAGGGAAATATCACGCCCTGGCTCAATACCAGATTCATATCTCATAACCCTTATCTCCTGACAATCAGTGTCATCTCAGTAAGCAGCCAGTCATAGTGGGGAGAAGAAGCCCAGACATGTCTTCTTCATGCATAAGTCTATGCAAAAATAGCACTTTCTTGTCTCTAAGTAATTCTATTAGCGCTTGCCTTAAATTCATCAAAATTATGTCCTTTGGATATTTAACTTCATTCACCCATATAGAGATACTGAGTGAGCGTTTGTAGTTCTTGTGATTTAGTATTTCATTTCGTTTCAAGGTAGCAGTAGTCTCTTGCATATTGATAAACCGCTATGTATTGATAATTTGTCATGAACAGTTATTATTTGCGTGGAACCTAAGTACTTTTTTTGACCATGATGAAAAAATGGCACCATGCAAATATCTAATAATTCTTCTTCACCACTTCCTAAAAATGTAAAGCAGATGCATCCTCCTGTTAGCTTGAAACTGCAGAGTTCTTGTTTTGAGCTTTGACCAGGCACTGGTCAGATTAGCCTTTACACAGTGGCTCAGATGTCAGGGAGAGATGGCAGGCTGTCATCACACCGCCATGCACAGGGAACCCCCCTCCCAGTAGTTGCCACATATGACTGGTACCAGAGAAATAGGTTGGCAATGTGCCCAAGGTGTGTGATAGCTTTCCATGCTCAGCTTCAGTGAATGTCTGACAATCATGCAAGATTTCCTTCAAATCAGAGTTACATTCCTTGTTTTACCTTGGAGACAAACGGATAGAAAATTCGCTTCAACCCCTAATAGAGGTTCGAACTGAAATGATGCCATAATCACAAAAATTATATCCCATGTTTGCACATTAGTCTCATTATTCTGCCCTGAAATGTTATTGTATGACAACCTGACAGTGGCTAAGATGCTCTGTTAGATAAGTAAAATAGCTCTTTAGCTATTTTTAGCTGTCCGCATTCTGCTCATTCTTAAAACATAGAGGTAATTCGTCATTTGTTTTCAAGTTGCTTTTGGTGGGGGAAGGCAGAGGGGGACTTACATGTGCAGCAGAAAGCTAATAGTATTAAATTGTCTAAATTAATGAGCTCGCAAAATGAAAGAGACAGGAATTTATTCTGTGCCTGCAAACATTCACTCAGTCTCTTATACCAAGATGGAGGGGAGAGGTAATTCACCTCGACCAGATAGATTTTCTGGGAGAGAAGGGGAGCGAATGAATATCTACGAACGAATGTCATTGAATCAGACTGACGTCAGTACCACCCCCTGTTCCTTCCATGGCCAGAAATACACCTTTGTGCATCAGTTCTTTGCATTAAGATATGGTTTTCATCAGTGAACTGGTCAGCTAAGGAACATGAATAAGGTGATCAAGTAAAGGGTTTTATTGAAGTGTGGCACACATATTCATAAATTATCAGTTAAAGTCCCAACAGCAGTTAAGAATATATCATATTCAACTTATTAAAGGTCCTTAAAAAAGTAATTGATTGAATGTCATTACCTGCTGGGCCAAGGACATACGACAATCTCCTCCATGGTGGTGGTTGTCAGATACACTGGAAATATTGATTTGGTCTGGCTGGAGGTTGAAAGATTTTCATTACACACACAATCTGGGTCAATAATCTGACTGCAGTGCTATGGAAAAGAATTCCAGACAAAGAGTCTCTCTGAAGAGTTCAGGCTCAGAAGTTGGCTCAAATTTATTTTGTCTGTCTATTTATTTTTAGGTTTCCAAGAAAATAGCACACAGCAAAGTGATAATATCCATAAAATAAGTCAGGTTGATGATTGTTGGTTTTTTCCCAATGCTCGATGGCATCGCTAAACTGTTATAATCCTGGATACTGATTGGTGAGTAATCGTTAACATAGTCCAAAATTAATGGGGTTGCAATCATATTTGAATTGACACATTGAATTATTACTATTATTATTTCTAGTGTGGTCAGGTCAGCTTGCTTAAACTATAAGGCAAACAAGTGTCCTTTCAGACAAAATGCCCACTGAGATATAAACAATTTGGACCTGTGTGGATCCTTCCAAGCCAGGTCTGAATGCCTCATGGGTGTGGGCTTAGTGATGCCGGAGATGGCATGCAGCACCGGCAGGACATTCTGTGGGAGCGAGCCGAATGCCTTCAGGCCGTTCTGAGTCGGCCTACGCAGACAGCGGCATCCTCATGGCAGATGCCTGTTTGACAAGCTGCGAGGAGCAGCGAGCAGTTTATTCACACTACGCTCCACGCGATTATACGGCAAAAATAAGCACAAGCAATTATGAAGCACCGTGCTGCAGCTTCTGCCCTTGCTTTTCATACTGTGAAGCGTGGTTGCAGGGCAGCTAATTAGAGGACCCTCTGACAACCTTGCTTGGTTAAGATGCTGAGCTATAAGGGCTACAAGGGCACTTTGCCATGAAAGAATACCTCTCTGACGTTCTCTCTGTCCCGCATCAGTAGCCACAGACAAGCATCTGCCTATCACCAAAGCCCTCAATTCATTTCCTCTCAGAAATTTCCTTTACTCAAACTTAAAAAAGACAGTTGTTTTCTTTTTCATATATATGTGTTTTTTTCCAGGGTTTACATTGTGGATTCTTGGTTTATTTTGTGTTTCTGTCATATCGTTCATGCATATAGATAATAGATATGCTGTGTAGTAACATAAAAAAAATACTATGAACAATAAATACAGAGCAATGGTGGAACAACAACCAGAGATGATTCTGTTGAAACATGGCCAGTGTTCCCCATCATGTCCCCTCCCCATCTAAGCCTTACTCCTTCCACATGCCCCAAAGTTCACAAGTTCTTGATGGATCACCTGGAAATGTGAAAGACATATATATTTACAGTACTTGAAAGCTTTGAATCCTACTTGTGATGCATAACTCTGAAACTACACCGATTCATGTATTCCACTTACATACCAATTTTATTCTTTCCTCACCAGTAAGGTGGTTAACGGTTTCTTAATGTTTGTGTCTTAAAATGTCATTTATATTATTTCTATTTTTTATATTTATATTCTATTTCTTAGTTGTACTATGCCCAGCGTTTTCAGGGACATAACAGTGCGAACTATAACAGACACACTCAAGATATAACTGAGTAACTACAGGTAATGTCAAACAGGCACAGACATAGAGACACATGCAATAATCTTCAATTCCTCCAGGACAAACTTCAGCCATCAAAACAAAATAATTTCACAGCATACTGAAAATATTTCCGTAATACCACTCAAGCCTACTCTACACACAATCCCCACCTCTCCAAAAACATTTATTAAAAGCCCGAAGCCCATTAGATTTCCCCACAAGAAAATTTCCCACAGTACATTTTCACTGATCTGCTACCAGACTGCTACTAATAAAATGAGCAGAGCGGCTGGAGACAAATAAAATGAATATAAAACCCTTTTGAATATTCAGAAAATCACCTCGTGGCCCACAGTTTGAGAATCACTGATGTTCAATGTTCAGTTTGTGGGCAGCTTAGCTTATGGGAAAAATTATTTTTCCTACCTTTGCTATTTCCAAAAATTGAATTTCAAGGTAAAGTCTGACATTTAATAATCTATCAAATGTGAAAGCGCTATACTGGGTCAGGATAGGAGATAATTCCAAAGTATTCCTTTCCTGCTAATGAATGTGTACCAGTGTAATTTAGCTCTGCATTAGCTTGTCAGCATGTGCCAACTAGACTGATTTGTGATTTTATGCAGTTCATTGTGCATCATTTTAGTTTTTCTGAGTAATTGTTATATCTGAGACTTGTTATATGTTGAGTAATTGTTATATCTAAGCAGCTCTCTGTACTGTGCTAGCCTTTAATATCTTTTAGTGAAATTAAATGGGTTTCTCTTTTCATAGGTTGTAGTCCACATTTACTGCTGCCTAGATTGTCAGGCCTCATGTGAAATGTCTGTGAACTTCAGGCACATATTAAGGTTATGCTGTATTTTTGCCTTATTTTTGCAAAATCCACCACATCCCTGATTAACTGAGCTGACATTGTCGTTTCTCTGCTGTCCCGTCAAAGCATTTTGAATAATTTTCTGGGAAGCTGATTGTTTGTTTGTTCATGTATTCCTTTTGTATAGTGATCTAAAAAGAGCCATTGAGTTATACAGCCGATCTGATTGTAGCCTGCTCTTTGGTGTATGACAGTCTCTCTTCTCCTGCAGCTGGGATCTGAGTGGACAGCCCCAGGGGAATTCAGCAAGTTTAGATCCCAGTCCTCCAAGCCTGTCCAGTAAGTATCTGTGGCAAGAGCCTTTGTCACCTCACCTCAAATCATTATTCTTCCATTTTTAGCATAATTAACCAAAATCATTTTAATGACCAGTGTTCATCTTCAACGCAGCAATAATTAAATATAGTGCCAAACCCTGATAAGACTATATACACTTAAGTATTTTCACACGCATCAACAGATATAAGCTGAATACATTTATTTGAATTCATGGATTCCCCACAGTTTTGTAGCTTGAGAGCGATCTGCAGCAACATTGTATGCTTGTTAGAACAGTGCAGGGGTCTCATCATGCGCTTATCCTGACAAGCAGCCAAGCGGAAGCATCAGGGAGCTGAGTGTCCACTCAAATCTGAGAGAGAGATGCTAAGGAACATGGAAACACCAGCTCCTCCCTCTGTAATCGTGATGATCATGTCTATCCTCATGAAATACTTAGATTGCAGATACAACTACTGCAGTTCCATCAAGTTTTTTCTTAAAAAAGAAAAATATTTCTATTTATTTTAGAAATACGTGAGACAAAATAGTCAATTGGGTATGTGACGACTCACTCAAAAGTATTTTGTAGTGGTTCATGAATAAGACATGTCATCTCATGGCTGCATTTTCAAAATGCCCTTAAGCTGTGTATCTACTTAACCCGTTTTTTTTCAGTAAATATTAAGCAGAATACATATAAACCCATATTTAATTGAAAATAGAAAGACAACATATCCAATGTTGAAACAGAGAAATTGTACTGTTTTATGAGAAATATATACTCAATTTGAATTTGATGCCAGTGACATGTTTCAAAAAAGTTGGGACAGCGGGAACAAAAGACTGGAGAGTTGTGTAATGCAAAACAAAACACCTGGTTGAATATCTCACAACTAATTAGTGTAATTGACAACAGGTAATTTAGATGACTGGGTATAAAAAGAGCCCCGAGAGAGGCAGAGTCTCTGTGCAGGAAAGATGGGGAGAGGTTATTTAAGATAGATTGAGGCAAAATGTAGAACTCTTGAGGTCTAACAAATCAAAATTCCAAATTCATTTTAGTAATCATGGACACCATGTCCTGTGGGGGTAAAGAGAACAGGGACCATCCAGCTTATCATCAGGAGACAGTTCAAAAGTAAGCATCTGTGATGGTATGGGGGTGCATTAGTGCCCATGGCTTGGGTACCTTGTAGATCTGGGAAGGCACCATTAATGCTGAGTGATACAGTATATACAGGTTTTGGAGCAACACATGCTGCCTACTAGACATCATCTTTTTCAGGGAAGGCCTTGTATATTTCAGCAAGACAAAACACATGCTGCACATATTATAATGGTATGGCTCCATAGAAGAGTCCTGGTGTTAGACTGGCCTACCTGCAGTCTAGACTTGTCACCTATTTAAATAATTTGGTGCATCATGAAACAAAAAATATGGCAAAGAGACCTAGAACTGTTGATCAATTGAAATCCTTTATAAGGTAAGAATGGGAAAACTCTTCACTTTCAAAACTCCAGCAACTGGTCTCATCAGTTCCCAGATGTTTACAGAGAGTCATTAAAAGAAAAAGCGATACAACACAGTAGTAAACATTCCCTGTCCCAACTTTTTTGAAACATGTTGACATCAAATTGAAATTTAGCATAAAATTATCGTAAAACGATAGTTTCAAAATTTGATATACTATCTTTGTTCTATTTTCACTTAAATATGGATTTATATGATTTGTGAATCATTGCATTCTGATTTTATTTACACTTTACACAGCATCCCAACTTTATTGGAGAAAGGGTTGTATATTCAGGAGCTGAAGAATGTCAGCATTGTGGAGTGCTGGTTTAAAATTCCTGTCCATGTCTCCTCTTCATCTGGCCTTGATTAGCACTGAACACCAAAATCGGGTCGAGTGGCGTGTTGCATTGAATAATTCACAAGTACTTCTAAGATTTAATAATAGTGTGTCTGCACCAGAATAATTTTAGCACTTATAAACAAACAGGGCCTATGGTGACAAGTGTTCTCATGATGTTCAGAGAATCACTTTCATGACAAGGTGAGATTCTTTGTGTGTGTCGCTCTAATTTGTGAGAAAGCAAAGGTACAGAAAGTCTCTCCTTCTAAAAGCTTCATGAAGAAGTGGAGTAGCAATGAAAACGTCACTGAATGTGACAACTGCATTTGTTATTCAAGTACAACCTTTATGTGTATTTTTAAAATGCTACATTATTGTTGTATGTTAATGTTCATTTTTTTAAAAACCCCACAATGACGATTGCCTCCCAGAATTATAATGCCACACTGTTGCATAGTGGAAGCTGTAAGTCCTCAGCTCTTCATACCTGTTTGCAAAACTGCAGAGACTACAGTGGAAGAATGCTGTCTGTCCCAGGGCCATCTAAACACAGTTGACTTTTTTTGTTTTACTTTTGTACTATTTATATCAGTCCCACTTGGTAGACGCTCAGCCCTCTAACTGTGGTGAGTGGATGCTGATATGAGTGTTGATGCGGCACACTGGAGGTTCTTACTGTAGAGAGTCCTTAGCTGCCATTGAAGTATTCTTTGCTCTTTCTGCTCAAAGTGCTGCTCGTCGAATATTTTTCACGTTGTGCGTCTTTTGTGTTTTTTGTTTTGGATCCACAATGGATGCAGGATGCCTGAGCTTCCAGCCCACAAGCTGAGAAATGTCCTGGGTTAAATTTACACAGTGAGAACTGCATCAGGCTTTGACCAGGAAAGGTCCCTGCAGTCATCATTTTACAGGTTCAGCTTCTAGTTGTCGATCTGATTATTTTCCCTTGAGCTAGATATTTAACTTGATCCTTGAATGTTGCAACAGTATTTCCAAATACATATTTAGCAGGTTCTATACATTATTTCCAATGGTATTTTGACTAAAGAGTTTTATAGACTTATGTGCACATATGTGGGACACAGGATTGCCTTGTGCTCCTCATCATTAGAGTGGCCATAATGATCCCACCCTACTGCTCGAATGATTTTTCTTTGGCAGACGCTGTCGGAACAGTGTGAAAGTGGCCTTTTCTTCACCCGGGCCCAGAAGTCAGGTCCAATTTCTGAGTATTACACTGTGTGTCACTGATAAGAGCAGATGCTGTTGTGTGTTTGGGTGTTACTTGCATCTGCTGACTGCTTGCACTTGTGGTCAAAGAGAGGAGGGTAGGGCAGGAACGCACGTGCCCTGGCACCTAAATCATTCGCCGGCTCTCTAAATCTGCCCCAGTTGTCACAAGATTTTTGGAACGGCTCCGACCGCAGGCATGAAATGATTAAAACACCCTCTATGTGCACACTGAAAAAGTCTCAGAACAAGTATGGCAAGTGTTTAGAAGAAGCCCTTGGGAGAAGAGAATGCGTCACTGGAATATGCCTCTCCATGTCAAACTGCTCAATTTGGGCCCACACTGCATCACAAAACCTACGTTTATAAGATATATTCCCTCGGTCTTCAGCAGAATGCCTGGAACGTGAATGGTGCATTACTGAACAGTAATAGTACTATTGTTGAATAAAACTATTGTTATTGTTGCTCATATTATTATTATTATTATTATTATTATTAGTAGTAGTAGTAGTAGTAGTAGTAGCAGTAGTAGTAGTAGTAGTAGTAGTAGTAGTAGTAGCAGTAGTAGTAGTAGTAGTAGTAGTAATGATGATAAGTTCCTTTTTTTAAGGTTCCAAGAATATCTTCATGCTCTGCTATCCTGATCTTTCCTTGTTTTTTGCTCTATTGATAGGGCCATTTAGTATGAAAATCATCTGATTTATTCATATCTCTGGTCTTATCAATGATAATGCTTTGACTAAACGTGAAAATCCACACTTAGCCACTGACCCACATTGTCATACAGACAGTGGTATGTTACTTTGACGTGGAAATATAACTATAAGCTGCAGTGTGTGACATTTTGAGAGACATTTGAGGGAACTATCAATGTGATTTGCAGAATGACGGATGGAGCAATGACTTGTGGGTAAGAAACTGACACCAGCAGGAGTGCAGTTTAAGACGTTGTGCAGTGATGAGGTTATAATGCAGGGATATGAAACCAAGCAGAACGAAATGAAACTGAATCCCTGTGGTTGGGCTGGGAAAACAGGTCAATAATGACAATGAGTTACGATGCAGGAATGTCCCCCCACCCACTTGTAAAAGAAAACCATTTTATATTTAATTCAATTGAATTCAGTTTATTTTTATATAGCGCCCTTCACAACAGAGTTGTCCCAGGGCGCTTTACATGGGTGTGCTAGAACACA
>JABFDZ020000008.1:25557703-25594438 GCA_019775955.2 Pollimyrus isidori
TGGAATCCAGTCGCGGGCCGGATTGAACGGCTCGGCGGGCCGGATTCGGCCCGCGGGCCGCCAGTTGATGATCAGTGGCCTAGAGGCTCACTACAAAGCTGTTGCATGATAACATCACATCTACAGTGTCCTCCATACTGTTTGGGACAAAGACACATTTTTCCTTGATTCACCCTTCTGCTCATGTTTAAAATTTGAAATCAAACAATCCATTCTATATTTTAAAGTTATTTGTATACATTTCAGTTTCACAACGTAGAAATTATAACCATTTTAATATATAGTGCCTTTCACAACATGGCAGCATAATGTTGGGACATTTGGCTTCTCAGTTGGGGTTGTGATTACTCAGGTGTGCTTCATTAACGCAGGGGCCAGATACCTAGACTTGCTTCTACGATTTGGAGTC
The DNA here is from genome assembly GCA_019775955.2 of Pollimyrus isidori. Taxonomy (NCBI): domain Eukaryota; kingdom Metazoa; phylum Chordata; class Actinopteri; order Osteoglossiformes; family Mormyridae; genus Pollimyrus; species Pollimyrus isidori. The sequence goes on from JABFDZ020000008.1 coordinate 25,558,113, forward strand.
TGTAGTTACCATTGTTCAACATGAGAAGAAGAGCTATGCCAATGTAAGTCAAAGAAGATATTATGAAGTTAAAAAACAAGAAAAGGAATATTAGAGACATCTATCAAACCTTAGGATTACCAATATCAACTGTCTGGAATATCATTAAGAAGAAAGAATGCACTGGTGAGCTCAGTACTCGCAGTGGGACTGATAGGCCCAGGAGGACCTCCACTGCTGATGGCAGAAGAATCCTCACTATGGTAAAGAAAAATCCCTAAACGCCGATCCTGCAAATCAGAAAAGCTTTCAGGAGGCAGTTGTGTCTTTATCAGAGACAACTCCCTGTAGAAGACTTCATGAACAGGAAGACAGAGGCAACGCTGCAAGATGTAAAGATGCCACTGCAAGATGTAAATCACTACTTAGCCACAAAAACAGGAAGCCCAGAGTATAATTTGTAAAATAATACTTAAAAGAGCCTGCAGAATTCTGGACAAGCAGATGAGACCAAGATTCTTACCAATAATTTGGGCTTTATTCTTGACAGTGGTTTTAAATTTGACAGACAGATTATTGCTGTGGTCAAAACAAGTTAGCTGAAGTCAAGCCCCATCTCCCTCCATGAGGATTTTGAGAGAGCGTCCATGGTTTTATGTCTTCTCAGCTGGACTACTGTAACTCTTTATATGCAGACCTGGAGCATTCTGGTATTCGGAGACTACAGTTATTCCAAAATGTCCTTACGGGGACAAAAAAGCCAGAGCATGTTACCCCAGTTTTGTCCTCTTTCCACTGGCTTCCTGTATCTTTTAGAATTAATTTTAAGATTTTATTGCTTGTTTTTAAGGCTTTAAATGGGCTTGCCCCTTCTTTTAACTATTCACACCCCAGTTAGGTCTTCTATTCAGATTATTTTGGACGTTCACAGGACAAGGTTCAAAAATAGAGGGGATCGGGCTTTTTCGGCTTCGGGCCCAGTCCTGTGGAACTGCTTGCCACAGAACATAAAATCTATCTAAAGTTTAGAGACTTTCAAGTCCTCACTTAAAACCCACCTATTTTCTTTGGCTTTTGGTTCAAGTTGAGCCCAGACATCTCAGTGCAGCGTTATTGTGCCTTATTTTGTTTTACTTTTACGTTATTTTAGTGTATTCAATTGTCTCTCGTTCCTTGTTTTATTACTGGCTGAACCTGTGAACACTGTAGTTGATTTAAATGTACCATGCAAATAAAGTTGAAGTTGAGGAATTAAAGTGCAGCAGAGTGATGGCTAGAGGAAAGCGTGGAGACAGAAAGGACCTGCGCAAGGTGCAAAGCATACCAGCTTATCTGTTAGCCACGGTTAAGAAGGTGTTATGGCTGTGGCGTTTATGGCTGCCACAGGTACTGGCAAGCAGCAGCTGAAGGTGGCTGCATTACAGACCCAGCAGAGCATCACCAGAGATACTCAGCAGCCTGTGGTGTCTATGAATCACAGACTTCAAGCTGTTGTTGAGTGCAAAGAATATGCAACAAAGTACTAAACATAACTGCTTTAATATGCACACTATTGCTATTGTCCCAAACATTATGATGCCCTGAAATAGGGGCACTATGTATAGAAAGTGTTATAAATTCCACAGTTGTACTGTATGCAAATAACTTTGTTAAAGTCTGGAATGTGCACTTTAATCTCATCTGAATTGTTTGATTTAAAGTTTTAAACAACGTAGAAATGGAGTGCATCAAGGTAAAAAGGTGTCTTTCTCACAAACAATATGTAGGACACCGTGAAGCAAATAACAGTTACTTAACCGGAAGAATGACTTGTGATTAACACATTCTGTGGGTTCTGATATGTGCAGACACCAGGCATGGCTTGAAACATTCAGAAAGAATAATTGCAATAGCAGTTATGCTAATGGACGTATTTCCAATAGTTCAAACAACACACAAAGAAGCTTGCAGCCATAGCCTAAAGTGAGGAGTATGAAATCTCTTTGGCTTAAACAGCATCTCAAAGTGCATCACTTTACTCCTGCAACTGATGCTGTTCTCTTTTTATCAGAAGATGTAAGACGTTTTTTTTAGTTGCATGCTAAATGCCATGTACAGGGTCTGCCTACATCTTAAAGGCTGAGATCAGTTTTTCTTTTTTTCTTTACAAAAATCCCTCTTTTCACAAGTCAGCCAGCTGTGTGTGCTTTTGCGCAAATATTTTAGTGGTGAGAACAGGGCGCGGTGTCCGTGTACTGCGGCAAAGGTAAAGAGCCGGACAGCACTGTGTTACAAAAAACAGTTAATTATGAGCCAAGAAGGGCCATCTGCATAGAAGCCGAATGGAAGAGGGAACGGCAAAGCCGGACCTAAGCGAAATGTAGTAAGCCAGCACAGACACATGAGAAAATGCTTTTTCACAGCGAGCAAATGATCCAAGCCAGAGTAGTGCCTCTCCCACACCAGCCCGCTCCTAGTATCATCACTAAGTCAAACAAAAGACGGCAATGTTCTCTGAAAAAGAGAATGCTATGCAGCCATCAACAATCGTGACTGTTTATTTATTTCATGCAGGAACTGTATTAGTTCATGATTTGTTCCTGAGTAATAACTAATGAATAGTAACAAAGTTATTTGAGCCCCCTCAAGTAAAATGTTACCACCAGCTGTGATAACTCCACAGTCCTTCTCACCCCTGAAAGCAGAGACAATTTTCCTAAATCTTTTACTGCTTGCCCATTTTCGGTAAAGCAGAGCTTGTATATAGATGGTATTATCAGTAATGAATAAGAGCAAAAGAAGATGCCTTTACCATCTGTAAAGCATTAACCACCTGACTGTATGTGCATGAACAGAGTGGATCTCTTCTGCCTCCAGCCATGATTGTGCAAGATGACTTGTATTCCTTGACCCACAGCCAGGATTCCCAGATTATTGTTGGTAGAAATGTGGCGTGCATAATGCATTGTCCTATGTGTGTAACTGAAACAGTTTCCTAGAAATAATTGTCTTTTAGAAGCCAAAGAGAAAAATATGCCTGCAGATTGAAAAGTTGTGTTTTCTTATTGTGGCAGCAGAATACGCCTGTGGGGGTGTGATCTGTGTAAGGAGTATGAGGGGATATGCAAAGGTCGTAGAGATCAGAGGCTGTTTGTGGGTGATGAGAGGCTGTTTGTGGGTGATGACAGGCTGTTTGTGGGTGATGAGAGGCTGTTTGTGGGTGATGGGAGAATGTTTGAGGGTGATGAGAGGCTGTTTGTGGGTGATGGGAGACTGTGGGTGATGAGAGGCTGTTTGTGGGTGATGAGAGGCTGTTTGTGGGTGATGGGAGACTGTTTGAGGGTGATGAGAGGCTGTTTGTGGGTGATGGGAGACTGTTTGAGGGTGATGCCTGCATGGTGGGTCATCATGCTACTTGATGTGTGAAGCTTGCTTTGTTGATGCTGAAAATCTGAAACCTTGAAGTTTAATGTTTTGATGCCAATACTTTAGTGGTACCAGTGCCAGTGTGTGAGCTTGGTAGTACACTCAACGGTGTTAATGTTTAAGATGTGTGCTTTTCAGCTCAGAAGCTGCTCCATCCCCTGTTCTCTTCCCTCTTTTAGTGGCGTCCCTTTCTGCCCGGACTGAAGTATGAGGTTATTGACTCTGCCTATATCTCCCTTTACACAGGTAATCTTTTTAAAAAAATTCTGCCATTTTGATTTTGACTTTTTTGTGAATTTGTGAAATTGCAAAAGATAAAATAATAAATTCTCCTTATTTTACAGTAAGCTGGGTGTTCTGCAGTGACCTTTGTAGTTTAATCACTCTGCTGCTCCAGGTCCCTTCAAATAAAAATGACTTACCAAACAAAGTAAACATTTATGGTACTTTCCAAGCTACCAGTATTCATTTTTATGTAATTCTCTGGTCCAAACACACTGTGCTTTGAGGACTGACCACAATTCAGCGACTTAATAGAACTTTTGCAACACTATAATAAAGGAGAGAGGAGAGTGATGTTTGATATTTGCTCCCTTTAATGGCTTCTGCACCCATAGAGTTATATACACAGTTTCTGTCACTGAGCCTCAACTTTTTCATAACAAATCATGTCTCTCCGGAATACACTGTGACTCTTTGCCTTCAAAATTAATTTTTATTACACGAAGACATATTACATACAGTGGTAGCTCAGTTCTCAAATTCATTAGAATTTCTTAAAAGTTTAACCAACAAGAAAAAAATTACCTTGAGCTCAGTCTGTATCTCAGAATTCAAATGGCAACGTAAGATAACTTGTGCGCGGGGAAATGAGTCACGTGGCACGTCTCTCAGCGGAAATAAAGGGTAACGCTTCAGTCTCAGCCTGGCATTGGCTGTGATAACATCCTGCATGTTTACACTAGCTGAATACATTTTATTTAATATTAATTTATTTTGAATACATTTAATTATAATAATATTGTTGTGTTAAGCGGGGACAAAGGCGCAGACATCACGGTATTGGGGAATACGGAGTTTAATTACAAGTAAGGCAGGAAAAACGCACACGGACAATACAATGACCAGACTGGGGAAACAAACTGAAACGCGGACTAAATACAGAGGACTGATGACAACAACCAGAAACAGCTGATCACACGGGGATTCCACAAGGGGTTAACGAGGGGGCATGGCACATGGAAAGAGTGAACAATCAAGGCAGGATGTTTTTTTTTTACTTTACACATTTTTTGGATAAAATTTACTTTCTTACTTTACAAATTGCTGTTTTGATAAACGTGCTTAGATGTGTTAAGTACAGTATATGCTCTTCTTATTTTATCCAGTTGATTTTGTGTTTAAATGCTAAAAAAAAAAACATATTTAGGTGTAATGTTTTGGGACTGGGAACCAATTAATTGGTTTTCCATTACTTCTTACGGGGAAAATTTGATCACAACTCAAACTTTTTAGGATTCAACCCAGAGTTATGAATGGATTAGGTTCGACTTCTGAGGTACCACTGTATTTCATAAAACAGATGATGTATTTCCTGAAATGTTCTATTGCCTTTCTGCCTTCAGTCTGAGCTGAGGCAGTATAGACTTGCTTCTGAACAAGCTGGATATGGGATATATTCTTGAAAAAGAAAAGAATGCTTAAATAAAAGGTGTTAATTTATCCTCTATTATCCTCTATCCTCTAGATGATTCTTCCAAATTCTTTTAAACAACCACCAAATAACTCATTCTGTCTCATTTTTTTACACCAATCATACCAGGCTCTCCAACTCTGTCTGAGGCAGAGTGATTTAGTCTTTTTAGTCATTGAGAAAAGCCCTGCTGTCAAATTCCCCCTAATGCCTTATAGATCATGCCGGAGAACCCAGGCTAGAGATGGGCAGGATTAAATGTAGCGAGTTTTTATCAGTTGCCCGGGTGCATCCATTCAAAGGATGAGTGTGATCTTCATGATCATGATCCTTCTCAGCCCCCCCCCCCCCAGTGAAAGGTGTCAGCGTTTCTTCACCTTCTCATCCTCCTTGCCTACTATTTCACCTAGAGTCCCATTTTTCATGCTCGTAGTAGATGATGATTTTATTGTAAGTTTTCGTCCTGTCTCCACTTACTACAGTATATTTAATAACATTTCGGCAGCCATATTCTCAAGGAACTCTCTTTTTTAAACATTTACTTATAAAAATTTAAGCATAAGAAAGTTGTCCGCTAATTACTGTAGCTGCAGGGTGTGCTGGCATGCAATTGGCGTAATAGCAATTGAAGGCGATATTAAGGCCTAAGTGGATATTATTATTATGCGATGTTCTGCGCTGTGTCTTCCCGTCAGACGAGTCCAGCCTGAAGATGAACAGTGTGGCTCACATCCCACAGAGCCTGGCCAGCCACAGCCGCATACCACGGGTGTCCCGTGCGACCGGTCGCCATGGCGCTGACATGCTGAAACCTGACCCCAGGGACACCTTCTTCAGCAGTGAGTAACTCCTTCTCCTTCCCACGGTGCATCCCTTTCATCCGGAGTTGCCGCATGGAGGCACGGTGGCAGCAGATTACAGGCCACTGTGTCAGTGCTGACTCTAATCACATCAAGAGTGAGTGGGTGTGAGGCGACGAAAACCTGTGGTGGGCATAGATGTGGTAGCAAGTTAATCTCTGTATGGAGGGAGATTATGAATTATTGAAATCCTTGGGGCGGAAGTACTGCTGGCTGGACAATTTTCCTGCAAGCTTATTCCACTGTCGAGGCATGAAAGAAGAAACAAGTCGTCTCTTAAAGAACAACATTGGGAGGTAAACTGCTGGGAACCCAAGATATGCTGGGTGAAGCTACTAATGAGCATGTAGAGCTGGTTAAGGTTAATAACTAGTCACCTTTATAACAGGACTTAGTGAATCTGGTTTCCGTGTAAAATACATCAGTACATACTCTTCAGCTAAATTGCATTAATGAAGTGCCTGGTACCTGAATTTAGTTATTCATTTGGTATTGTGTTGCAGTGTTTCTCACTATAATCGACTGGTGTCTGATATGGTGGATAATTTTTGGTTTTTTGCTTACATTATGACTCCTCAGAGACAGAATATGAATTGTTACGTGCTGTGTGAAGATGGCCGTAATGTGCTAAAAAGCAGTGCAGTGCTGTTTTTCATCCTCTTTGACCACATTGCTTGATCATGTCTTCATTTCGCACACGCTGTCACCCCGCAGCTCCCATGATCGAAGCGGCACGCCTCAAGGACGTGCTTCCCACCTGCACCTACTCCCCCTCCTATGTGTTGAAGGATTTCCCTATCGCACGCTACCAGGGCCTGCAGTTTGTGAGTCACGTCTTCCTTGTCAGTCTTACTGTGTGTGTGTGCGCGCGCGCATTGCACACCCTGTGAGGAATTATTATCTCACAGATGCTCCTAATAAGTCTAAAATCACAATATTTTTATTACTTTCTTGCCTCATAGATCTTACATAATTATACACTGCCACATAATACCTTAAAAAATCATAATCCATCAGTATTGGTTTATGAAATGTGGTGATAAGTTCCTTAACAAGAAGCTTCAAACAGTTTATAGTAGTGATTTTCTCACTGGAAGCAAATCCTTCACTGTCAAGCTAGAAAATGCCCTGTTTATGGAATTAATGCTGTCTAATTGCATTTATCACAGCGCTTGAGGAATGCTCATTAGCTTTAACAAAATACCAAGTCACACATGTGAATTTAAAAAACAAAGATGAGAATCCCTGAAATTCCTTTTTTTGTCCTTACAATTTCTCAGTACTTCTGCTCATGGCAATGTCTGAATTGGGGGCTGCTGCCATCTATTGGTCAGTCCCTGAAGATGCACCAACAAAAAATAAAAAGTAAAAAATTAAAAATGCATTACCATCTCTTCATTAGGTTAAATCGATAGTAGCCTATCTAATGGAATGGAACTATACAATAATGATTTGTTGTTTCTCTAGGTGTACCTTTCATTTGTCTATCCTAATGACTTCACACGACTTACCCACATGGAGAAAGAGAACAAGTGCTTCTACAGAGAATCGCCCATATACCTGGAGAAGTAAGCAGTGTGCTATAAGGAAGTCATGTCAGTGTAAACTGCAATTGAGAAATTAAAAAAGCTGCCATGTTTACTCTATGAAGTTGTATTGTTCATTGGTGATGCACAGCGGCAGAACTTCTAAATCACAAACACATCCCCACTGCCATTATCCAAAGGAGTTTTAGATTTATATTGAATTATCAGTGCCCGACTTTTCCTTTTGTCCGCATTAACAGGTTTGGCTTTTACAAATACATGAAGATGGATGAGGAAGAAGACGACAGGCCGTACTTCTTCGCTAACACAGATGGTGTGTATTCTTGGATCAGGGAGAGTAGGCAAGACAGGAAGGACCTGATTGTCGAAGTGCCAAAACCAAGGCAGTATTATTACAGCTGTGCTCTCGCTCCATCTGCCTGAAACCATTTGTTCATGCTTTCTGGGATATTAGAGGACTCGGCAGTAATTAAAGAGAGTAACTGCCAGCTGCCTGCCACTTGTGTGCCTTTATTCTTTATTTATTTTTCAGAGTTTCTGGAGGAGGAGCAAGGAGCTGCTTCGGAGGATGAGCCCACAGTAGGAGACACAAAGCCACTAAGGGCGGGGGAGCAGGGCGGCCCCTTGAACCCTAAGGCCTCCGTGGGACCTGCATTCCCGTCCGGAGCCAGCAAGCCAGGCAAAGCGAGACCTGTGCCCGACCAGTGGGGCCGGCATTCCTCTGAGCATGAGCTGGATGGAAAAAGGAGTGGCAGCGTAGCGCCTGCAGAGCCACAAGGCCCTGTGAGCAGGGAGCTGCTAGAGCACAGCCAGGAAGCTGCGTTCAGCACGGCTGTGGCAGTGCAAGGCCGCGCCCTTTTCTGGTCCCGAACGGGCTCTGGGGAGCTGAGCCGAAGAGGTGGCACAGACGCTTTGTCTAAGCTCAGCAAGTCAGCTCGGTTTTTCCACCACAGGGGTCCACTCCCAGCCTTGTCCGGCAAGGCCAAGGAGACTCTCTTACCTGGTAAGGCAGGCCGGAGCGTTTCCGCTAGTCCGAGAGCAAACGGCACACACTTTACTACAAAGAGTAAAGAGGACCATATTTACGTCACCCGGCCTCGGCCGTCTAATAGCAGAAGGGGTCTTGTCCACCAACACGCAAGGGAGATCTTTCCCGGACTCTTCCTGTATCAGAATGGCAAGACCACCAAGCTAGTAAATTTGAGAGTCAGACCTAAAAGAGAAAGAGGTGCAGCCCGAGGCCCCAAGTTGTGGCCCAAATCCTCTCAAAGGAATAGCAAGACCTCTTTATTGGGTGGAAATTTTAGCCGCACAGTCACCCATAAGTTATCTAACAAGGTAACCTCAACAAGGCACCACCAGAGGAGGATAGAGGCAGAAAAAGAGGAGGCTCCAGCCTCCACTATTAGCACTAGAAACATTACCTCCATCTTGCTTGATGGGGAAACTTCCCCAATTACTCCAACAAGCCCCAAATCCCTTAGCCTCAATTCCTCTGTGGGCACCCTTCCCACAGTAGACAGCATTATCGTCTCAACAAAGACCTCAGAAATTGAGTCCCAGGAGCAGCTGGGTCCTGAGCCAGGGGAGGGTCCAGAAGAAGGGGGCTTGTCCGAGTATAGCTACGAAGAGGCTGAAGCCCGGCCCAATTGGCCAGAGGAGGCCATCAACTGGCAGCGCACGTTTTCCGTCAACACCATGGACTTTGAAGTACTACGCTCTGACTGGAACGACTTGCGCTGCAACGTGTCCGGCAACCTGCAGCTGGGAGAGGGCGAGGTGGTGGATGTGCTGGCCCAGTACATAGAGAAGCTTAATGAGCAGAATGGCAGGTGAGGCAGGTGGCTTGAGGTGTTGACAAGGAGTCAACCAGACCAACGTCAAACTGTGGTTGAATGTAATGAGCTAAAAGCTAATTGCTAGTTTGCTTGTCATGAGTTGGTAAGAATATATTGTCTCACAAACAGGATCTACACATTGCTTAGAATCATCAATATAGAAAAGAGACGTGACTCAGCCAGGGGGAACCGTTACCTGGTGGAGCTGGAGCTGATGGAGCGTGGTAAGAAGGTGGTGCGCCTCTCCGAGTACATCTACCTTCTGCAGCACCCCGGCCACCCTGAGGAAGGCCAGGATACCAACGAGGGCACCGGCACCTCAGCCCACGGCCTCTCCAATGCCACAGGACAGGAATGGCCCCTTCCTAGTGTCCAGGGTGCCGAATCTCACGTTACCCCTCTAGCAAGCACGGCCTACGTCAAGCCCCTGCTGTGCCAGCCGGACACGTTGAAGTGGAGGCGTGATGTCATGATCCATTTTGTGGTGCCAGGTGTGTAGTTAACCCTCTGGGGTCAACGGCATCATCGGTGATGGCACATACCTTTAAATCGACAAAAAAAGTAAAGCATGTCATCTTACTTTGGTTTACCTGCATCGAGGGCCGTGTAGTACTGCTCTCACCTGAAGATCGCTATTCACGTTCTAAATAGCAGCATTACCACATATTCAAATCACATTTGCATGGTAATTTGATGAACAGCGCATCAGTGAAACACGATCCAGATACATCCCCATCAGTGCCATAAAAGGGGGGGGGGGGGGCTGTGGCCAGAAATTAATAGCTCATGCATCCACATGAAATACATATTCAATGAAAGGAGCCAGAAATAGTGACATGAGTTAGGTTTGTCTTACTTATTTATGCAACTGATGTGTGTTTGCTACCCCTAGACCCCAGAGGGTTAATATTGTAGCAAAAAGTCTTGGTAGATGCTATTTTTACAAGGAACTTCACAATCTTCATTGGAACTTTAGAAAAGTATTCCAGCAATTCCCTATGTGATATCTTTAATGAAACAGGCCAGGTACCTGTACGTTACCTGAACCTCCCTGAATGTTTAATTGAGCACTATTCTATTACTTCTCTTCTTGATACTGTGTTTCTAGAGCTAGGTACAATAAGTTATGGTAGTCCTATGGTAGTACTCAGAGTTATTGCCTTCATTTGCCATTGATTTATCAGATGCTTTAATTCAAAATGACATGCAGTTGAGAAAGCAGGTTCAGCCAGTTCCTGGAATGATTGGGGCTTATGGGTTTTGCTCAAGGGGCCAACAGTGAAATGAATTTGCTGGCCATAGGATTCGAACCATTAACCTACTTACCAAAGTCCTGACCTACAACCCCAATCTCATCTTGATTCCCTCTCTCTGTAGTAAAGAACCAGGCACGCTGGGTGCAGCAGTTCATCTCTGACATGGAGTTCTTGTATCATGAGACTAAGGATGACAACTTTAGCATCATTATAGTTGACTTCCAAAGTGATGACATGGACGTGGAGCAGGCACTCAAGGACAGCACGGTGCCCAGGTGAATCCTGTCAGACGTTAATTACTACAATTGTGGTGAATGAGATAATGACCGAGGTATCGAATGAGGTTTTTTTTCCTCTTTATTTGCAGGAGTTTATAGGTAGATGGTATTATTTGTAGGCATCATTCATGTGATTAAAATGAATGAGCAAAGGGACTGTTTGTGTGCTTTTGACAGATATGAATATCTGAGACGTGAGGGGAATTTTGAGCGGTCTGCAGGCTTGCAAGTTGGAGTGGATTCTGTCAAGGTGAGAGTCATCAAGAAAGCCAGGCTTCCTAGGGGAATGTTTTACTGAGTAAAATGAGCAGTAATTTATGATGATTGCTCTTCCTAATCATTTTCCCTCTTTGTCTGGGGAACAGGGAAACAAACCATGAAGCATAATATGTATTTCTAGTTTGGGTAACACTTTACATTAACTGCACCTTCATTGTGCCTTTATAATGCATTTGGAGAGCATTCAGTGCCCCTTCTTAATGTATTTATAATTCAGTGGTGCCTCAGTTCTCGAACTCACTAGAACTCAAATTTCTTGAAAGTCGAACAAACCATTTTGACTTATAACTCGATCTGAATATCAGAAGTCGAACCGTGAATGCTGACCAAATATAAAATGTACGTGCCAGAAAATGAGTCATACTGCAATGCAATTCTTACTTGAGTGCCTTCTTTATAGACTGGACAATTAACCAATGAAGCAGCACAACATTACAGTAACTAACAATAAATAATCCATTGACGTGTACTATTAAAGCATTTATGTAATTTGTTTAAACTTTATTTTACCAGGTAAATTAACTGAAAACCAGTTCTCACTGCTTTACGTGATATTCAGGAGAAATAGCAGATTACGCATCAGAACTGCGTGGGATACAAACATCATGCGTGTAACTAAACTCTTCAGCCAATAAGGGCAAAGGTGTGTCGTCACGGAGGTGGTTTCAGTTTGTGCAGCCGGGTGAGAGGTCGCAATGCATCTGACCATAATGCATTGCGTCAGGATCAAAATACTTTGCTTTAAGCCAGTGCTGTAAGCAAGTTGAAGGCACCCAATGACTGGACTGGGGAAACAAACTGAAACGCGGACTTAATACAGAGGACTAATGACAACAACCAGAAACAGCTGATCACATGGGGATCCCACACGAGGTTAACAAGGGGCGTGGCACACTGAAGGAGCGGACATTCGGGGCAGGACAGGGGTAATGTTAGGATAGGATCGTTATCATTTTGAAAGCCATTAAGATAAAAAATGCTGTTCTTGTTTTATCCAGTTCATTTTGTGTTTAAATGCTATACTTAAAAAAATTTAAAATAAATAAAAAAATACTTTTGGGGGTCCGGGAACCAATTCATTGATTATTCATTATTTTTTATGGGGAAAATTAGTTCAAAACTCAAACTTTTTAGAATGGATTACGTTCCAGAACAGAGGTACCACTGTACATTCATAGAACATTCATAACAGACACTATATGGATGAAAGTATTGGGACACACCTCTTAATCATAAAGTCCTGGTTGGCGGAGTTTGGTGTAGAAGAACTCGACTCGCCCACATAGAGCTTTGAGCTCAACCTCTTAAAACACCTTTGGGATGAACTAGAATAGAGACTGTAAGCCAAGCCTTCACGTACAACCTCAGTGCTTGACATCACAAAAGCTCTTCTGGATTAATGAGCAAAAATTCCCACAGATCCACTCCAAAATTCTGTAGAAAGCCTTCAGAGAAGTGCGGCAGCTATTATAGCTGCGAAGGGGTGACCAACTCCATATTCATGCCTATGGATTTAGTATAGGATCTCATAAAAAGTTTGTGTAATACAGTATAATGGTCTGGTGTCCCAGTATATTTATCCATATTGTGTACTTAACCAGCTTTAATGTACAGGTCATCGTCGACTTACGATCATGATTGGTTACGACTGACTGGTCGTAACACGATTTGGTCGTAAGTCGCATATGTATAGCCTACTGTACAGTAATGTATTGTTATAAAAATCTTTAAGTCATACCTTATAATAATTTTCTTTGTTCATTATTGTTATACATCATGATTTTCTTGGTTCATTATCGTTATACTGTTACCGGGATAACAGTTAGCGGCTTAGCGCATGGGAATGGTAGTGCTGCCGGGAACTGGTGCGCAAACTGTCCTACCCTCAGCTGGGCAACATTTGCGGTGCCAGACATACGAGCTGCGATCATGGTCGTAAAGTCGATTGGTCGTAAATTGGATAGGTCGTATGTCGAGGAGGACCTGTACATTAATAACAAACATTATACAATTGCAATGTTCATTATTATCATATAATTTTTTGGTCCCTACAAGGATAACCTTAACTTTTATAAAAAATCTGTGATTGCAATTAGAAAACTAAAAATGCCAAAGTCTTTTATTTTGTTTGGTTACTTACGGTTAATGTGTGTGTGTGTGTGTGTGTGTGTGCATGAGAATTACTTACAAGGTACAGAAAATGCATAGTGGTCCAGTGGTTAGCACTATAGTGTCACACCTCTAACAATGAGGTTCCAGTTCCATCCCTGACTTTGGTGTGTGGAGTTCACAGGTTTTAAAACTAGCAGGTACTGTAGGATGAATTAGTGGCCTGTAGTGTGTGATTATGTCTATGCCTTATTATAAGTTGGCCTTCCATCCAGGGTGTTCCCCTGCCTTGCACCTACACTTCCTGGGATATGCTTGAGGCTTCCAGTGACTCTTTAAGTAGTCATGGAAAATAGATCAATAGAAACTTCCAAAAATGTGATTCACTTTTTTGTTGATGTACTCTTTCCAACCTGACAAATGGGATTGCAGCAAGTGAAGTGAGCAGAAACTCTATAATTCATGATCACAGCCTATGGATACATTCACCTGAAACAGTACCTATAATAAAAACTAAAAAGGTATAATTTGCAAATACTGAGTGTATACTCTGTCTTGTGTGCCTCTTTGTGCTTCTCAGGATAGTCACAGTATTGTCTTCTTGTGTGACCTGCACATCCACTTCCCCCTGAACATACTGGAGAGCATAAGGAAGCATTGCATCGAGGGCCTGCTGGCTTTTGCACCCATCGTCATGAGACTGGCCTGTGGTAGCTCCCCCCAGGAGCCTGATGGTAATAAACTTAGAGACACACACTCCCTCTTAGCATGGCCTCACGTGACAGGAACTGGCAGGGCACACAGTTGAGACTTAACAGAACAGCACTTAAGGACTCACACACCCACACAGTTTCACAGGGTCCATGTTCTCACGGTCCTTCATGAAGCACCCTTTATGACTTGATTGTGATTCACTAGCCATCCACTCTCACACTGCTCTTTCTGCCTGCCACTGGCAGTTAATTATTCCAAAGCCAATGGCTCCAGTGTCTTTAAGAGCATTATCTCAAGTGAGAACATTATCGGGTCCAGTAACTTTTGACAGGAAATTAATTGCTTGTGTTTTGTTCTGTTTTGTTTTTTCCTTCTTTACTCAATGTGCCGCCTAGGGTACTGGGAAGTAAATGGCTTTGGCTTGTTCGGCATTTACAAGTCAGACTTTGACAAAATCGGGGGAATGAACACTGAAGAATTTAAAGACAGATGGGGAGGGGAGGACTGGGAGCTGCTTGACAGGTATGCCATCTTCAACAAAGCAAAACCTGATTGAATTTGGGTCATTACAGTGCATGTGCTTCCATTTACTGACATGTGTTTTGCCACATTAGATTTCCTGCAGTATATTCTGAAGATGCACTGAAATTCTGCCTATTGCATATATATCACTTACAAATTCACTGTATTAGACATTTATTGTGGACCAATGCAACAAGAGGGTTGAAACATCCAACATCCAGGTTACAATTCCAATTGCTTAACACTGCCACCTGCTACCCTAGTGCACCACCTGCTCTGCCCAGGGACAATACATCCATTCATCTGTGCTCCAATGGCTCACAGGGTTCTGCAGAATGGCCTGGAAGTGGAACGTCTTCGACTGCGGAACTTCTTCCACTACTTCCATTCCAAACGGGGGATGTGGAACACTGAGACACTGAAGAAGAGCCCCAAAGGCTAGCTTCCTGTGAAGCAACAAACAAAGGTTTCTTCATGAAAGAAGAAGATTTAGCTTTCTTCCTTGACACAGCCCATCTGAGTGGGCTTTTCTGGAGTCAGTAGGAGCTGGACAAGCCGTGTCTCCCCTGTGGCCTGAGTTCTACTCTCAGCTGCAACACTTTTGCGGACAAACTCCAAGGAAACATGATAGAGGCAAGAAGTTTCACAAAGAATCGTATTATTATGATTTTATTATTCTTAATGTTGCTCCAAAACTAATAGCCTAATCAAAATAATTTATTTTAGATTAAGAAATTGGACCAATGTATTCACATAATTCTTACTTTATTCATAGAAACGCAGACAAGGAAATATAAATGTGTTGGTTGAAGGTTATTGTGGGGGTGTAACAGATATCGAGAAGTTTTTCATTGTTGTAAAATTTGTATCTATTGTAAGAGGGAAATGGTGTGGGACAAATACACAGTGTAGCTATTGGAATACACTGGTGTGTGTTAGCTGGTATGTGTGCTTATCAATGTTCTGTTTATGGGCTCCATGTGTCCATGTATCTACCAAGGCCTACTACCTAACATGTCCATGGGAACCTCCACAAATTAGTGCTGTGCTGCAAGTTTACATTAAATTAGTGGGTACAGGAGGTCACTAATATTAGAGTGTGTGGCACAGTTTGCAAGGTGAATGGGGTTCATTATGTCCTTCTTTGTCCATGTACTCTGAAGAGAAATACCAAACTATCATAAAAACCACTATAGGGAACTACTAGCAAGGATTTTTTAAGGAAATTCAGACTTGAAACTGGTTGAACATTGCCGTTAAACTTAAATGAATCAATTTTACGATTATATTTGTGCTTCACTCTCATGTGTACAAATGTTCGCTTTGTGATTTAATATTTATTTTCTGAATTGTTCATCTCGAATCGAAATCGTGCAGCTACATCAAAACAGTGAAGCTGTCTGTTACCTTTTCAAGGAGAGATGCATTATCTTTGTTTAAAAGTACATTTTTGGAAGGGGAATTTATACGAGCTATACAGTATATATATGAGTACAACATATGTAAGAATTGAATCATGCTTACCTCAGCACTACCAAGGGATACACGGACCAAAAGAATGATACATTTAAACAATGAAAGGCTCGTTTGACCATATATCACTTAGAGTTGAAGGGCATGATCAAAAAGGGGAAGTCCAGTTTTCAAGAGACATCTGGACATTTTTGAGTTACTTAAAGGTCAGGGGTTGATGGTTTATACAAGGAGATCCAGGTAAGCCTACAGTACTTCTTAAGGTAGAAATGCTGATATGAGTTATGGAGGAAAGGAGTACATCATGTGGCTGCTAACATACAGTAGGGTTTTCCCTATTATCAGGATATCTGTTGAGAAGGTGAGGGATCCTATGTCTAACTGTATGTTTCACTTGAAAGTATAATTGTTTGATACATATTGTAAATGTTATTTACTGTGACTTGGACTTAAATAGATACAAAAATGATCATGGTTTGGTATGAATATATATATATGGATTCGGTAGCTGTTTTACGTGCTTAGTGAGACCCGTTACATCTGTACAAGTATCTAAAAGATTACTGACTGAGATTGTCAAAACCATTGTCTTCCCCGAGTCAAAAAATGAAACTTTTTAGCCTCTTTAAAACTGATTATAAAGGGAAAACAGGATTTGATGTACAGTACATTTCAAGGATAATTTCTGTGAAATTGTGTAGAACTTTATTAATGTACTGTATTTGGTTATTTTTTTCAGTTCTCTCTTTTTAAAATAAAACTGAAGTTAACCCTCAGATCACATTTGTGTTTTTGAAAAGTCATAGCACACAGCTATTAAAACCGTATTCGTTAAAACTTTCACTCCAAACTCAAAATCTGAAAAGTGTTGATTTTATGTAAATACAGTGGTTTCATTCATACACATCTACAATAAGATACACTTCAACTGTAATAAAAAACTGCAAATTTAGAAATGTCTGGTTTTATTATATGTCTTCTATAGGATATATAGTCTAGGAGTAGAATACAGTACTTTGCGTCATGTTTCGCTGTCGTCTTTTTACACGGCAACTTCACGTACACATTATTTTTCGTTTATCTCATTTCTATACAAACGCTATCTTCATTTTGCAAGTGCCTATCATGAAAATGATCGACACGTCAAACTTTCAATACAGTATTAATCAAATGCATGACACTGAAGAAAATGAAAACAAGGAAACGCTTATTGCGCCGCCCTATACCTTATTCTATTGGCTCCCTTACAAAGGTTCCGTTTTCTGACTGGTTGTACGAAGTTTTGCGCAATCCTGCGAACCTTTCCTCTCTGAGTAGGAGTTAAAAGGAGGTTGACCGCTCATTCTTATATAACGAAAGAATGTTGTAGAGATGTGATATTTCAAACGATACTGAACGCTTAATACTAAGGATCATCTTTGGGTCCTGTCGGTTGAGATTCTCATTTCTAACGTATGGAAACTATTTAGTGGATGAAAGCGGACATAAGAGACAGGCTCTTAAGAATATTCACTATATTTTTAGGTACGGTGCGAGTTTTTTTAAAGGAGGGGTAATAGCAATAAAATGTAATTGTCGTTCAGATAGTTTCTATTGGATTATGTTTGCTGGTCACAACTATATATTATACCCGAAGGACGAAACGGCGTCCTAGCAGGAGAAGGTTTATATTTGGACGTCTTTGGTCCTTGACAAGAGAGCCGTAACTTGGGAGTCGGTCATGGCAGGGGGCAGTTTGAATATGAAGACACTGGAAGACCTGACTCTGGATTCCGGCTACGGGGCAGGGGATTCCTACAAGTCCTTGAGCCTCTCCTCCTCTTCCAAGTCCAACTCGCAGGCTTTGGCGAGCGCTCCGCAGCGAAGCAACTGGTGGTACAACTCGGGCTCCATGAACAGCAGAAACGGCAGCTGGGACACGGTCAACACCCCGTTGCCCGAAGACGCAGAAGACATTTTCTCTAAGTGTCCCCGCTTGCCGGACTTGGAGGAGTTTCCCTGGACAGACGAAGAAGTGGGCAGGATCCTGAAGAAGGTGGCCGGCAACTGCTCGGCGTTCTCCGCGGAGTCCGTGCGCAGGCTGTCCTCTCTGTTACGGAGGGCACTCATACGGATAGCGAGGGAAGCCCAGCGCCTCAGCGTTATACACTGTCGGTGCACACGCTTCGAACTGCACAGCGCTATCCGGCTGATACTCAGTTTGGAATTGTCCAAAGCCTGCATCGCGGCCACCGTCAAAGCCATCTCCCTCTACAGCATGAGCGCCGACGACTGGCTGAGGAGGGGCAAGTCCGCCCGCTGTGGACTGCAATTCTCTGTGGGACGCTTCTATCGCTGGATGGTGGACACACGCATATCGGTGCGCATCCATGAACATGGAGCCATATGCCTGGCTGCCTGCATGGAGAACCTGGTCGAAGAGGTGGCTGTGCGGGTGCTGATGGCCGAGCACCAGAAGAGCACGGACTGCGGGCTGCCCAGCATCTCAGTGACAGCCAAGGCGCTGGAGGGTGTCGTGAGAAACGACCCTGAACTTTGGGGTGTCCTGCAAAACTACGAGCATCTCGTATGTGGGAAGAGCGCCAACGGTAAGTGATCACGTAACAACAGATAACATGTTGTAGGTATGCGAAACTTTATTCCTGGTGGGTTTGTTTTTTTTGGCAGTACAGTGAAAACATTCAGGTGCATTTCTCGCTGTACTGATTATAAGGAGGCGATCGTTTACTGAAAATCCGGTTAAGGCGCACTCCCAGTTGTTAAGAACCGGGTTAACGGCTCTGTTTAATCCGAATGTTCTCAGAGGTAGGCTTATAGGGTTGCATGATAATTACCCTCCATCGAAACCCGCAACAGTACCTGAAATGAGTACGATATTCGAAATTGAGTGTCAAATTATGTTGCAGTCTAATTTGGTAGATGAGTCATTGGTCATTGAAGTGCGCGCGAGGGTAAAAATGTGCACAAATTAGATGTTTGCTGTTTTGTCACCTAAAAGCTTGTCCTCTCTTGCCTCTAATTTGGTCTATATTGCCTCCTAATCCACTACCATACCCGGGTGTGTGCATTGTAATTAGAATATGTTTGGTGGTTTACCAATTTTTAATACACACATACTGACATAGCCAACAATAGTCATTTGTTCTTCTCTGAAGCCGAGAGTCCGCGATGTGAGATGTTTTCAAAGAGAAATCTGAGAAAGTGAATGGAAATGAAAACCTCCCATTATGTCTCGCCTCATTACCTGTGAGACGTCTTGTCACAGAATTGCGATGTTACCTACATATGACGGAAACTATACCAGGTAAAGATTAAAGGAGGAGTTTTTCTGTCTTGACAGTATATTCATAATTTAAATGTATTATCGGGTCCTTTTATGCAAAGGTCCCGGTACACCGAACCTCCCCCTCATTTACGCCCTATATTGATTTTTATTATAGAGTTTCAGACTATCTTGGCAACCCCATGGTTATAAATTGATGTTTTATTTATTTGTCACCGGATTTTCCGTTTTCGGCTAGTAAGCCATATGGTTCAGAAAGCAGTTTCATAACCGCAGTCACATGCGAAAAAGCTGGATAATGACGTGCCGGTAAGTCAGAGTGACTCTTGTGTCATCGCCAGGGATGTGCAGAACACCTCAAGGTTGGTCACAAGAGAGACCGACGGGGAGGCTCCCCGGCAATCAGGTGCTTTGCGGTAGTTATAGCTGGTCCATCGCTTCTACACGAAAGCGGTTCTTTCCCATGCAGACCCCACACATCTGGAAGTATTTATTGCAGAAATGACGTTAAGGTCTCTAGTAACACGCCTTCCACTCGCTTTCTTTTAAGGCTAGGCTTGACCGCTCGCGTTTGCTTGATGGATCGAGGTCGGCACGATCCCTGTTTGGTCTTGGCATATGTATTCATGCGAGGCTGCAAGAAATATTAAAGAAGTTTAAATAACTTGAAAAAAGTCTTGGGCAAAAAGTGCCGCGCCCCAAACCATCTTGAGATTTTCCTCCTTTAAAAGCCCCGATGACGCCTCCACGGAGAAGCAGCGGAACAGTCGAGAGTAGTTCACCAGAAAGCTGACTGTTATATTGCTGGTGAAAATGTACTTGTTTTGTGGCGATGGGTTTAAAAGCTATGCCACATTCTGCCTCCTTGAAATGTAGGGCAGGTGTGAGCGTGGAACGATTTCCAGAGTTCAGTCTATTTATAAACATAACTGGCTTTCGCAGCATTTGCAGTGGGAAAGTTCGTGGGAAAGGGAATCTCATATTTGGTGGCGTTGTGGTTACGCAGATGGAAAAACCATATTCTGAAAATAAATTTATGGTTCCTCTAAACTGGCTCACAGTCATTTTCATACCAGGGGTTTGCCGTACACAATCATGAAATATACATACTGAAATCATGCACGGTACCAATCTAATTTGGATTATTATTCTAGTATATACAGTACAAGCAGGTGTACACATTCTTCGATTTATTTTTTTCTTGGCATGTAGCTACAGTACTGATATCTTGTTAGTAAATTTTTGTTTTCTGAAGTTTGTGGTTTCTTCACTATATTTAAACTTGGCAAGGCAAGTTTTAAAAATGACATGGACATGGAAAAATTACATTTACCTTTTGTAAAAACCACTAAATATTTCAAACTTCGGAAGTATACTTGGCAGGAGAAAATCCAGAATAATGAAAAGGCTGGGAACTCCCTATTCTAGAAACCATATTGTATGTGTAGTTTGTCTGGAGTTTAATATAGTCCAAGAATAGTATGAGGACTTATGTATTGGTCTGTTGGCCTGTATTGGTCTGTTGTCTAATTTTTATACTTTTGTCTGTTGTATTTATTATAACGATGTGGTTTAAAGAGGTGTTTACTTTTTCCTATACTTAAATCAGCTTGTCTAATCAAGGGTGGCTGACGCTAAAATTGCTCATCTTTAACTCCTACTGTTTCTCTGGAAAAGTGGGAGGGGGAATTCAGGTCTCCGTTCACTAGCACTGTATGAGAAAATTCTGAGTAGGACAGAAGTTCTTCAAAAATCCCTCATCGTGCCTCTCTTTTTTATAGTGTTGCATATAATCTCTGTTTAATGGCATGATGGACTGTTTTGTGTCATTTACCCCATTCACAGATTTTAAGTTTCACGTAGCTGAACTCACAGTTTG
The DNA here is from genome assembly GCA_019775955.2 of Pollimyrus isidori. Taxonomy (NCBI): domain Eukaryota; kingdom Metazoa; phylum Chordata; class Actinopteri; order Osteoglossiformes; family Mormyridae; genus Pollimyrus; species Pollimyrus isidori. Next base: position 25,579,228 of record JABFDZ020000008.1, read on the forward strand.
GAGTATAATACGTAATTCTGAAAAATAGAACCATTGCAAGTTTGAAAACATAATTTGTAGTCTTATACTCTCCTGAGCAGTATTTTAGGAACTGTTTAGCATCTTAAAGTAGCATAATAAACGTCTGTTTTAAATGGTATTTGTGATGACTGTAAAATGGCTCAATTTTTCGAAATACTCCGGAATGTACGGTTTGGGTGACTTTTCACAAGGTTTACTGTGTGCCACGACGTTCTTGGTTTTGAATGGATGGAAATTGCAAATGGTTTTATTGAAAAATAAGGGTCAAGCAAATACTCCACTCTGGTGCTGCTTCTGTTGGTAAGGGATGTTTCCGCAGGAATAGTATGTGAGAAAGTAAATGGAACCCGAAAAATGTATAGTTTATCTCTCTCTGAATTACACAGCCATGTATGAACCTGTGAAGTAGTTAGAATATAAAAGGACTCCCTAATAAAGGTGCAAGTATCAAGGAGGGTGTTTGTCATACCATCTAGATCCAATCCACAGTGTACAGTGGTTCGAAATAACGTTCCCCAGGACCGTGGTGTAGTATACATACATAATGTAGAGATACTGTAAATAAGACAAGTACAACACATGAAGGAGAGGAGGAAAAGAGAATAATACAAGCGCAGCTAACAAATAAAAATAGAGAATATACATACACTGGACACACAGGGGAGCTAGGGATACCCTCAACATACAACAGATATGGTACAATAGATGTAACAATATGACAGATATAGTACAGATGTAGGAAAAGGTGCAGGTCCAGTGCTGATACTAAACCTGGGTTATAAAGGGGCAGGTAAAAAGTTCACAGCTTTGGAGAAGAAGCTGTTGCCGAACCTAGCACTGGAGCTTGGATGCTCCTGCATCTTCTGCCAGATGGGAGGAGGACAGAGAGAGTGTGAAGGAAGGGAGGGGTCCCCCACAATGCTGTCTTCGTGTCACTCAACTGAGAGGCAAGATACTGCTGGATGTTCTTACTGGGCCGCCTCTGGTTCGTTTAGCTGTCAGGGTCGGTATAGTCTTTAGCTTCTGACCCTGTGCCCAGCAAGGCCAATCAGTTTGCAGAAGTTAGTGTCAAGTTTTCAGTTGAACCAAAATAACAAAATAAGTTTTCCCAAAAAAGTTTGGAAAAATCTCATTAAAAGGCTGGATTTACAGCCACCACCATTCCCAGTGTGGGAATATGCATGGAAGCGATATTTGCGTGAGACATTTTATTGTGTTATGTCCTGTACTGCATCTTACAATAAAGCTGTTCACAGAGGCTTCAAAAATGCTAAAGTATCATTAAACATCCATGTGGGTGATGACCCTAATTTTAAATATCTAATTAAAAAAGGCAAATACACATTTCAAAAGGGCAAAATACACATTTCGCACTGGCATGTGCTGTAAGAAAAGGTGAAGGTTGTCTAGTGGATCATGTATATATTATGTTGCCAGGATCAAATGTCTCCACAATGTGCTAAGTATGATTTTTTTTACTTTGTGGGAACCACCGTTTTGGTCTCCACACAGGGAAACTTAATTTTACAAAAATCCATAGCTGCAATGAAAGCCTAATGAAGACCCTTTAGTGTCAGCTTGCTGTCTCCTGGTGTTTGATGCTCCTCACTGCCTTCCCAGAAGGACTGTGTTGTGTTGAAGTTGTGCCTGTTGCGAAGAGCTTGGTGATGTAGACAGAGGCTTTTATTTAAACCACAGAGAAAGAGAGATACAATACCATTTCAGGAGCTTTTTATTTGTTTATAGTAGCAAGTAAGAAAATATTTGTGTTTTTCTTCTTTTTTAATGTATCTGGGTTGACAAGCTAATTTTTTGTAACCCATTTATTCAGATGGGTGTTTTACTTAAGCAAGTCACATTAACCATTTTGCTCAAAGAAACTACAACACCCCATTGCCCAACCCATATGCTGTCACCCAAGTTGATTTCATCAGCACTGTACTGTGAATTTTTCAGCAGGAATCAGAAACCGCTCCCAGAAAATATTGCAAGACAATTAATTAAAAAGGAAAACATCATGCATGATTATAGATGGCATGTGAGACGTGCTGGGGTTGGCCAGTAGATTCCAGTTGGTTTTTCCTGGTTGCTTAATGTGCTCTGTTTTGTGTGTTGTGTGTTTTTAAACTGACATTATGTGCCACCCAGACAAAACATACCATTTCCTTTATGTGTTTGCCCATTGCCTGCTCTGAATGAAGTGAATGTCAGAAGGCACAGGCAAACAGGGGCGGCTGGCAGGAGGCTAGCAAGCTCACCTCTGTTCCCAAATACATCTCTGTAAATGTTTGTCTTGCCTGTGTAGCAGTGGAGTCTTCCTTTATATAGACTGGGAGAGGCCCTGTGCGCTCGACCGAACACTAGAGCATTTGCTCACATGAACAGGCCTTTTCTGTGTACCTGACTATGCCTGAACTGACGGCCTCTGAGACCATCTGCGTTTCAGTGTCAGGCAGGGGTTGAAGACGAGGTCATGGTGTGTTACGGCGTCTGTCACTGCCGTGGCTTCTGTGTCATCTAAGAAGGCTACATTTACATGAGTGGTGAGGTTGATTTGCAGAGGAGAGAGCAAGTGGGGATCGTTTACATGGTAAGTACCTAGATGGAACTGACCTTGGCAGCTACGTGTCGCAACTTGCACAAGTGTGACTCAGGTTACTTCCGTGTGCAACAGTAATAACTGACTTTTGTTTTATAGGCTGTTTCACAGCAAGGTGACGTGTGCGTGTGTGTGTGTGTGTGTGTGTGTGTGTGTGCGTGTGCACGTGTGGGGATTACGTTTGCATTGATCAAATAACCTCCACAATGTGATAAAAACCTGATATTTTGACATTGTGGTGACCATTTTACAGGTCCCCACAAAGGTCTGTGAATGCAATCATAAAACTTTGGTTACTTGTGGTTAAGGACTGGGTAGGGGTTAAGGTTGTCACATCGGGAATATAGGTTTCTGCGTAGAAATGAATGGAGAGTCCCCACAAAGATATAATTACAAATATGTTTTTTGTGAGAGAGAGAGAATATCCCTGGTACCCTTATAATTTTTGGATTTCAGTTAACTGATAATTGCTGATGATAGTGCGACACGTTCGGTGTTTCTACATAAAAGATCTACAGTGTTGAGTAAAGGTTAATTTCCTGCTGAACTGCGAGGGAATTCCCAGTGGCAAAGCATTTTAACTTCCTTTTACCACCTTGGGTATTGTTGCCTGTCATATAGCACTTAAGCTATTTTTATACCATTATGATTGTCATTACATTCATAAGAAGTCCTCGGGTGACTGCTGGGGAGTGTCCATCCAACTGGCTGCCTATCCTGGTCAGAGGCACTGACCGTGAGCACGGACCTTATTCCAGGAAACGCAAGTGCGCAAAGCAGGACTGCACCCTGGATGGGATGCCAATCCACCCCAGGGTGTACACGCTCACAAATATTCTGAAAGTATCTTCTATGCACTTTAAAAATGATTTTATAATGTTATATAAATTGTTCCATGCAATCCTTAAAGCCAGAGACCCTCCATCTCCACAGGGACTGTGCACATTCCCAAAAGCTCTGTGGTTTTCTCCAATGGCCTCTGTTTACTTTTCAAATTTCAGCCACATACTGCATTTCTCTATTATCCTTTTAATCTTTGAAACTGGAAGAGCAGGTATTTCTCTCTCTGCAGATGTGTTTAGAACTTAATGTTTCTTAATAAACTAATCCTCTAACTGTATAGGGAGTTTGCTGCGATAGCAACACTCAGTTGGCATGAAAAATCACTGAAATTGCATGATGAGCACTAAAAATATATTCAGAATTTATTCAGTATTTTGAAATTTCTGGTAGTTGAGCCTGGCCCTCATTGTTGCTGGACAAATAGTGCTTTATAGATTTAGGTTATCGCTAATTTATAAAATTTAATACTGAGTAATGATATGTTATTGGGGTAATTCAAACTATCCTCGAAACTGCTAAAAGGTGGAATGTAACCTTCATAATTCCTGGCACTATGCTAGACCCGGCGAATGCTAACTGAGATGTGCACGAGCAGTGATATGCAGGGCAGTTTCATTCAGTTCCACTTTAATATGCAAGTTTTTCCTCCCAGTATCACTGAAACCTGACATCATAGACCAGGATTGTCCCATCCACATGTAAATATCTTTAGGCGTGTTTTTAAAAAACTAATCATTAGCTAGGTCAGTTTCTAAGTCTGAAACTGAAAATCCAGTTTTGGCTGATATGCAGTATTTTCTGTTTCAAGAGCCACCTTCGGCAGGTGCTCCAGGGTCAGGTATGGCAGGGACGTGTTCGGTTCGCAAACCGCCAGGTTGCAGTTCTGCTCGTCGGTGACGGACCTCATGTGGGACAGATGCATCCATCTGCTTTCCTGCAGGATTCCATGCACCACCACTGATACAAAAACCAGAACATCCAATGTTACTTTTGCATGTGTTAGCAAACAGACATACATGCTTTGTGAATGTATTTGGAGATGAGATGAGGTCTGCAGAGGTAATTATTCATGATTCTAAAAACACTACTGAGGTTCAGATCCACCAGTATGAGCCAGATGTCAAAACACACCCTTAAGATGCTGGTTAAGCCTGTAATTAGGTACCACTTGCACCCTCCCCACCCCCACCCCAATCACATGAAAATAAGATATTGTTGGGATTTTGCTTCTCAGCCTTAAAGTAAAGCTATCAAAAAAACAAACACAAAAAAGAAATTTGCAAAAAAGCATAAGCATTTTTAAAACAACACATCAGTCCTCAGTGTTTCTTAAATCTGTTCTCGTGGACCACCAGACAGTCAGTGTTCTTGCTCCCTCCCAGGAAAAACATGGACTGTTTGGGGGTCCCCACGGACTGGATTGGGAAACACTGTCATGGAACTAGATATCAAGGCACCCTGCACGGTTTGGCCCCAAGGCTTGGAGATGCCTTAAAAGTGTTGGCAGAGAGCGAGCAACCAGTGGACATGGAGTGGACTTCATGTTTATTTAGGAACTGGGGTAATGACCAGCTGCCAGCCATAGTCAAACATCTGGTCTGCCATGGCATTTGGTCCAAGGACGAAGAGGCAGGGAAAAGCAGTTCATCATGAAAGGTCCTGCAGTTTGTCCCAGAGCCGTGTGTTATAGTAATATTCTCTCAAGACTGTTCTGCGGCGTTGGCCGGGCGTGCGGTGAAGCCGGAATGCTCTGTGTCTGCAAAATGGCTAGCGTGCATGACCTCTGGTTTCAGCTGTTTTAACGATGGTCTATTTCAGGTAAATTACTCTTCTTGATATGTTCTTAGTGCACCTTGTATGGACATGGGTTCCGTGGTCTGTATGTACAGCATTTAATAAAAATTTTAATTTTATACTTGTAGCAAAATGGATGGATGGATGGATGGACATTTCTTCTATACATAATTCTGGATTTTTGTGTCCTAAGCTGGTTTTTCCACTAAAATGAGGAATTATCGTGTCAATAAATCCAAATTTTGGCCAATTCCCAAGAAATGTGTCAGTGTTGATTTACACGTGCAATATTAACTTCTTTATTTTTAACCTAGATAAGTTAGGGCCTACAATGAACTGTACTGGTTGCATATCAAGCAAGTGTAACCCTACAGAGAAACCTACTGTTGAATGGAAACCGACACAAACGTAGAGCCCTGCAAAAGGAGTTTTCCACACACTCAGTCGAGGCAGCATGTATTTATTTTAGTGTCACGGCTGCCATTCGCTTCAGGGTGTGTAATATATACTCCTGTATTTGCACAAAGTCTAGGGCTGTCTGCCCCAGACTCTGGCAAGACATCAAATAAATGGTGATAAAACTTAAAAATTAACACGCTTTTTTAAAAAATAGATTGAGGGTTTTTGAGTGCAGTTTTTGTGGGTGAAGCTATAATACAGTGATTAAGGCATACAGAGGTCAAAGGAATATTTGTCATTCTTGAACCAAGAATAGAAATGGAGATGATGCATGTGTGTCTTATCTGAATAATGTACAGTAGCAGACCTCGGTTAGTCTGCTGGCCTCAGTGAGACTGGCCTTAGGTCTGGGTTTGCGAGCTGCCAGTATGGGGACAGCTGTGCTGGGAATGCGAGAGAGATTCAGGACACGCGGCTGATGGCACGCGCTGCAACAGAGGCGAGGTCGGTGGGTGGGGGGGTTAGGGCGCAGGCGGCCAGACATTAATTTGGGTAAATTCTTCCCTACTGCATCACCTAGTGGTAACCCTTGTTACTGAGCGCTTGTAAATTCGGGAAGAAACGTGTCTGATTTCCAAAAGTACAAATTTAATTCATAATCAGCTTTAGATCCACGTTGTATAGAAAGGACCAGCAGCGTTGGCATAAACCGCATCAAGTATGAGGAAATGTCTTGTGAGTTTGCGTAGTATCGACCGTGCAAGAGACAACATGTTCTTTCATTTTGCCTGAACCTAGCTGCCAAATATAGGAGGAATTCCATTCTTATAATTAGCCCATGAGCAGTTTAATTGCAAACTTGACAGGTTCTGTTTCCTCAAATTTCTGTTGGATGAGCTTGTGATTCTGGTGTTCTGAAGTATCTGCTCCATATTACTTCTGCAAGAGATGTGTCATCCTCACATTTAATTTATTCACAGTACATACTTGTGTTAAGGACAGAAGTGAACACTGAAATGTAGTTTCATACTTTGAAGTGAATATTTCCCTCATTATCATTAGATAACTCTCGCTTTCAGAATTATACTGGATATAGTGATGCAGCAAATGTGAAATTTGTATTTCATAGTGATTTAAAGTCAAATACAAGGGAGTGTTTCAGCCATTCTGAGGACGTGATAAGGAATTAAGGAAGTGATTGTGTGTGTGTGTGTGTGGGTTTGTATAGATCACATTTGAGGACTGAATTGTCCCCAAAATCTAGTAAAACCTACAGTACAATGTCCCTACTGTGGGGGACATCTTCTGAGGCCCTCATTTGGATAATCCGCAGTTTTATAAAAAAAAAAAATCTGTGAATGCAACCAAAAAAGTAAAAATGCCAAAAGTCTTGTATTTCGGTCGGTTACTCACAAACCTGTGTGTGTGTGTGTGTGTCTGCAACAGGAAATGAGGACTCACTTGGCACTCATTGCTGAGAGCATGAAATTATGTAAATGTTTATAGGTCAGGTTTAACAAAGCCAGTTTTTTTTTCCAGTTGAAAATCTTAGCTATCATCAATCTCATGTTATGAAGTAAAAATATATAGGAGTATAAAATCCCATGGCAGGGGCTGCTTATGTCAATGTGGGGTGGGGGGTGGGTTAGAGTGGGGTTTTCCATTACTGCCAGCATGAAACTCGGGAAGGCCGAAATCCTGCCTTAAACCCCACGAAGAACAGCAGCCAATGTTCTTTTAATCACTGCAGTATGTTTTCTACAGTGTTCCACAGCACAGTGCAGGGAGACGATGAGGCGCTGGCACTGTGTGGGGCGGCACTCTCCTTCAAAGGAGCATCCATCAATTAGACAGAGGCCAGCTTCTTTTTTTTTGGTTTTGTATCTCCGCCACACATCTTTAAATTACTTTTCCTAAGTAACATGCATGTTTCATGTTAAGGTAATCAATGACTTAACGAAAAATCTGCAGCACTCATTTTGAGAGAAGATGTAGCTGAGGGAAGCCATAGAACCACACACACACACACACACACACACATACACACACATATATACAGTACACAGACACACACACACGTATCCTAGATGTCGCTCTGTTCTAGCCATTTGCTTTATTTACAGTAGTCATACAGGGCGAACTCCTTGTTCATTATTCAGCTTCCTACGGCGCTAACATGTTGATAAGCATGGCAGGATGCTGCTGTTAAAATTGAAGGGTTTTGTAAGAACAGGGGTTGGAATGTCTAGGATGCGACTGCTGTCATTGGGTTGATGAGGGAAGCGGGAGCCGCGACCTCAGAGCTCCCATGTGTGGCTCAGGATGCCTTCATTCACTTTGCATTCGTATGTTTCTGTGAAGACAGAAACCAAATCTTTTTGCTTTTCTCGTCTTATCTAGCCTGTAAAACGCAGGATGGTGTATGTTGATGCTTCAGACTTTAAACTTTCAAATTGAATATTTGAGTTGGATTTTGAAGTTCAGCTCTCGAGCTCTACTTAACAAAATCATTCATGTCAAAGCAATTCAGGACCTATATTGAATATCTGAAGTGAAACTGAACAGTTTCCCGTAAAGAGGGAAGCAGTTTTCAGTAAGATGGAATCCCCCCCTTAGAAGTAGGTGTTTCTGGAGTGGGCAGTTATTTCATTTTGAGCTCATCTTAACGTGTCCCTTGGTTCATTCTGAAACCATATATGATACTGTGGCCCTGCTTTTCCCTGGGGGGGATCTTTAGGGTATTCCAGCTCCCGTAGCTCCTGGCTTTTCCCTAATTGTGAGAATGGGCACCTGAGCTATGATACTGCTCATTTGCTTAATTCTGAAAATTTAGCTTCCAACTGCTTTTTGACTGAACCAGAGCAGATGCGGAGATAAATCAAGCTTGCATTTTTATATAGAATTAAAAAAAAAAAATCCCTCTTGATGTGCTGAAGCGTGTGCCAGATCTCTTGGACTTAGCCAGGCTGTAATGAGGAGCAGATGCTGCCTGGGTGTGTGTGTAAAGGGAGCAGCTGGGGAGGGGCTTGTGTCAATGCTGCTGTTATGTGGGCCTGATGAATTCCTTACTTGTATTGATTTAATTTTCTAAAAGTGAACTTACAACTTTATGGTTGAATTGGTGTTAGAATAATAAAAGTAAAAGAATGTATAGGCATGCAAAATAGTGGATGCTATTGTGTTACGTGGGTGGATTGGTTTGAGTCATAACTGTCCCAGTTTTCACATACCTATGAAGGACTGCCTGACTGGTAATGAGATCATCAACGGTGACGGTTCCTCCCTATCTCACCTTAGGTGTGCTGTCACTCCCTGCCCACTTCAGCCCGTACGCAGAGGCGCAGCTCGCTGGCCTTGAGGGCCAGGAGGATGCCCGCGCCCATCTGGAGGTGCACACCCTGGAACAGGCCCTGCTCGCCACATGTGTGGGCAGCATTTCCGAGCTCAGTGAGTAGGCCCCTCCATGGTCACCCATGGTCCTGATAACCCTTGTATCAGTCTTGCTGTTCTGAGACTGGACAGGTGGTCAGTATTTGCTGAAGGCCTCCATAGATATAGGCCTTCAGCCTGAAACAAGCCTGCCTTTGACCTGTGTCTCTCCCAGCCTTAGTTCCGCCCCACCCCACACTCAAATCTGCACTTAAATCTTTCTGGCCAGCAACTGAACATGTAGTAATTGCTTCTAACTAGAAGCTCATCTTCCCACATTATATTCCACCCCCTGCCTGGTCTTTTTAGCCTCTCTTTTCTGACAAAGGGTCTTTGATTTCCTCTAATCAATGTTAGCTTGCATCCTGGCAATGGCTGCTCTCATTCACAGGTTTGGTTTCTCTCTCTGACTTGATCGAATTTGTCGTGGGGTGCTGAAGTCTTCTAATTGTGTCCGGCCTCCCTGTCTGATTAAAATCAAGTCTGATTAAGGACCTCAATCTTCAGCTATATGCATAGCATGAAAATAAATGCTTTTGTTGATGATAAAATTTCGATAGACATTTTTGCAAAGATTTTCTTGGAGAATTCTGTAAGTAAATATCACTGAGAAAATGCAGAAGCAGCACAGATTCATGTGTATTTCTAGCCCAGGGTTTCTCAAATGGTTTAACCCCCAATTCCACAGTATTCCTTGGTCAGTAATTAATGACCCAAACTCACAGTAGACTGGGGAGGTTGTTCACTGGTGGGATTGGCGACTGTAGAAGTCGGTGGGTTTCTTTTACTCTCATGCACTCTGTGATCTGCTGTAAATTGTCTCATGACCCTCTTTTGGGTCGCAACCCGTTTGTTGAGGGAAACTGGCCTATCTGATGGTTATTTGGCTAAAGCCTGGAAAGAAAATGATTTTTAGGTTAGACTTCTGTATTCCATTCCCATGGTAGGTGACACATCCCATCTATATAGCTGCTCCACATGCTTCCTCCATACCCCATAACTGTGATGTGTGAGTCCTGCGGCCCCTTTGTGCTGCTGTCCTGACCTGCTCTGCATGCACTATGTTCCCCTCAGGTGACCTGGTGTCTCGAGCCATGCACCACATGCAACGCCTGAGTCCTGGCAGCGCCAGCTTCAGCCCAGGCTGCCACACCCAGCAGCAGCCGGTCGCTTGGTCTCCAGATGCCCTGCACACCCTCTACTACTTTCTGCGCTGCCCACAGATGGAGTCCATGGAGAACCCCAACCTGGAGCCCCCCCGAATGGTCCTGAACAGGGAGAGGTACCTACCGAGAGGCCCCTTGTTGCACATGTGGCACCTCATGCATCGCTTTCCACTGTCATATCAGCCTAGAGTGCTAAACGTGTAAATACTGATCCCCCGATCTTAGCAATCCATGTCTATTTTAGTCAGTTTTGTGATCAAGTGGCTTGATTACGCCTCATAATATAAACTAACAATTATTAAAAGGAAATGAGGAAGGTAGTTGATGTACTAAGACACTCCCCCTGTAAGATACAGGCTTCCAATAGATATGTGTTGTGCTTGATTGCTGAGGTTCCCATCGTGGTACTTAACAGAAAACCCAAAATGGAAATATTTCTCTGTTGAGCCCCCGCCCTCCCCCATCTCCTTGTATTCTTGGATTTTTAAGTCGTGATATTTCTGAGCTCCTCGGGCCCCACGTAGGGGTGGTTTTCTGATAATGGAATTCCCAGAGGTGACCTTGTAAGGGCCTTGTAAGGTCACTGCATGTCATTAGGAGCAGCCAGTGAATGTTTGTCTCATGACTATAACCTCACTGAAGTAAAGCAGGAACTGAAGCCTTTTGTTAGTGTTGGGTCATTTTCTGTGATGACTGATCGGTTGGGAAAAGCAAAAATGCGTAGGTGGGGCCGAATAGCAGTATTGTTTTGTAGATATAGTTTCATTGCCACATTTAGTCATGTAGTGGTTTAATTTCTTTTAATTATAATTAAATATCGGACATGAAACTGCAAGCAAATTTTAATTACTTTTTCAAATCCCATAGCATAATAGAAGCTTATGGGTAACTCATTTTGTCCTGTGGGGAAAATACACATAATGAAAGTCGCAGGTTATTTGTTCATGAATAGTCATATTTTATTTCTAAGCAACAGAAGGGGTGTATGCAGCATGTGAACTATGTTGATCTGGAGAGAAACAATGTTGGGGCAGGTGGTAGTTTTGTAAATAGCTGTAATTATGAATGCTAGGCCTGTTATATAATCATAATCCCAGTGTATACCTTCCACAACACCTCTAAAACTTTGTTGAAAGAATGTATGTCTATAAACTGAAGTGTTGCCAAAGACTAACAATACAACTTGCATTCTCAGACAACTTTATAATCCCCACCTTTGACACAATAGGAACATTTAGTTTAAAACCGTTTGTATGAAGGTATCTGAGTGGCTGTACGTCCTTCATAGCTGTTGTTTGGTTCAACACAGTGATGCCTCCAACTTTGCCTGGAACTGGCCATTACGTCATAAACTTTTGCCGTCTTGGCATTCGCCAGTAAGCGACTGCCAAGCAGATTGCAGGGCTCCATGTTACGAGGCAGTACATGGAAATGGGAGCTGATCCACCCTGGAGAGTACTGGTTTCTCTGGGCCGTGAGAGGACAGGGTCAGCCCAACGCAGCTGCCAAACTGAACTTGTGTGGTCTGTAAAATGGGCTGCTTTTGTTTCCTCTGGGATAACAGATACATAATATCACTGCAGGGTGCTATTTCAAGCTTGTTCCTCTTACACTTTTGTTTTGAAGTGTGCATTTCAATGTTTCCCCTCTGGTGGCTTGCAACTATAACTGACATGGACAGGAGACATTCCATCGCTCAGTCCCCTCGCCGGCCGGTGAACTAATATGATCCCGCGGCCCAATTCCCCACTTGGCTGCAGCCAAAGACACTTTATTGAGTGCAGAGTGATGTGGTGGGAGCTGTAGATGTCATCGTTATCACCTGATGGGCAGCCCCATAATGCTGCGCAGTGATATCAAAAACATATCTCCAAAACATCTCAACACAAGATGCCTCCTAACTTGCTTAGACGAAACTCTTTTGTTCTGGTAAAAGTAGACTCAGTGCGTTTACAGTAATTAGGAAATTTGACTAAATCCCCACCACCGCCACCCCCAATCTTGTCATTAGGCCCTTCTTGCTGCTCCCCCCACTGATGGAGTGGATGCGAGTGGCCATCGTCCACACAGAACACCGACGCAGCCAATTGGTGGACAGTGATGATGTACGGCAGGCCGCCCGGCTGCTCCTCCCAGGCCTGGACTGTGAGCCAAGACAGCTAAAGTAAGGCGATGTCCTCCTACAGGGAGTGCCTGACCCCCACCATGGCCAGCCCTGTCCGCAAGGCTTTGGCTCTAATCCCAGCACTCACTCCCTCGCAGGCCGGAGTGCTGCATCACCTCCTTCAGGCGTCTGGACGCCAAAGCCGCCACGGAGAAGTTCCAGCTGGATCTCGGCTTCCGCATGCTGGCCAGCGGCCGCACGGATCTCATTAACCAGGCCATCAAGCTGCTGGGGCGTAAGGGGGTTGACGCCATGGATGACCAGGTATGAGCTCTGCTTGGTGCAGATGATGTGTATTTCAAACCCTGAGAGTGTTGATGTAGTCCTGCACTTGGCTGACCCAGAATTCTGCACTGACTATTCCTTGTTGGCCCACAGGGTATGACTCCCTTGATGTATGCCTGCTTAACAGGGGACGAGGCCTTGGTTCAGATGCTTATTGACGCAGGCGCAAACGTAGACTTGGCGGTAAATGATCATCTTCTGTATTTCCTCCGATGGGTGTCTTTTGATATTGGCATGCCTTGGTTTTGGTCCTTTTGACTGAAGGTTGTCTTCAGGAGATCCTGTTAGTTGACTTTCATCATAGTGAAGAACAAAGGAATAGAACTGAATCAGGTCTAATGACCATTTCTCAACTGTGTCTTTTTTAGGATGACTAGTTTCTTAAGGTGCTTGACACGGCGGTTTGTTTCTGCCATGGCATCATTATCCTTATTTTTCCATACTTAGGTTCCTGGTTGCTCTCCAGAGCACCCATCAGTACACCCAGACTGCCGGCACTGGACAGCTATGACGTTTGCGGTTCTGCACGGCCACATCTCTGTGGCGCAGGTAAGATGTATTAAGACACTAGAGTCATGATGCGTTGTGCTGATCAGGTGCCATGGAGGAATTTTGTGCTGTGATCGACAGTGAATTAATCAGACCCGGCCCCCATCAGGGTTATGCCAGCCACAGTAATCTTATCTTTGTGGATTCTGAGGCCTTAGATCTCTCATCGCTAATCTTTCTTGCAGTGTCCTTCATAGAATGCATGTCGGCACCCTTTCAGGGGCCTGTTGAACTGTAGCAGTTTTAATCCAGGATAATTCATTGACTGAGTCAGCCTTCTTTGTCCAGCTTCTGTTGGATGCTGGGGCTCACGTGGAGGGAACGCCGTTCCGGAACGGGTCGGAAAGCTCGGCAGAGACTCCCCTGCAGCTCGCCTCCGCGGCAGGTGGGTCCATCGCTCCCGTCCCCCAGGACGCTCCTTGGGGGGCCAAGATTAGCAAGATGACCTTGCTTCTTCTTTAAGAAACAGTACGCCGTCAATTTGTCAGGATGACAGTTGATGATGGGAATTGGCATGTAAAGCCAGCAGCATCAAGCTCGCCGTCCTGGGGGTGCCTCAGGGATATGAGCATTTGTTGGGACTTTTCTACAGTAATGGCAGTCTGCCCCCAACACAACTTTGAATGCTGCGCACTTAACTTTCCTCACTGAAACATCTGTGTGACCCTGCCCATGTCTCTCTGCCTTCAGGGAACTATGAGATGGTGAGCCTGCTTCTGGCCCGTGGGGCTGACCCCCTATTTCGGGCCCAGGGCAGCCAGAGCCTGCTGTCTCCCTTTAACGAGAATATCAACTGCTTCAGTAATGCCGCGGCTCATGGACACCGGTATGAGGCCCGCCTGCCATTTCTCTGCATACCACCATTGCACTTCGGCGTGGAGTTTTTCTTCTGTTGTTTCATTCACTTCTAATGTAGTTTGTTTTACGTCAGTGTGAAATCCCCCTTTGTGTGACAGGATCATAAATATTACAGTTTTAATATACATCCCTCACATAGATGTGACTGACAGGGCTGTAGGTCAAGTCTGCTGTGGCCTCTTGGTTTGCCTTCAGGGATGTGTGTGAGCTTTGCCGTTGTACAGTACAGTTCTTGCACATATGTTTGTATCTGAGTGATCTGAGCTGTAGCTCCTTCACCTGACTGCGTTGCCTGTGTGACGTTTCAGGAACGTGCTGAGGAAGCTGCTGACCAGGCCCCAGGTGGTGGAGGCTGACATCCTGTCCCTGGCGGAGATCCTGGCCGAGGGAGTGGAGGGGGAGAAGGATGCGGCAGCTGGCAAGAGGCCGGCGCGGCCGAAGGGCCCTAGTCCCAGTGTCGCCGACGCTGAGATTCCCAAACTGTGCAAGGCCCGCATGAAGGCCCTCCAGGAGGCGGCCTACTTCAGCGCTGAACACGGTTACCTGGACGTCACCATGGAGCTGCGCTCACTAGGTACGCACTTGTGAACTCTCTCTGGTTTTAGGGAGAGTCTTTCTTCACCAGCATTTTCATTACAATACTTCAGGAAACTGTTGTTGGTCTCTGTCGTAAAAGAGAAACAGTGGAAAATAAGGCAGTACTATATCACATCACAAGTGAATGCCACATGCTCCATATATAATCACCAGGGGCTTCGTGTGTATAAATTCGCTGCATTCTTATGTTTAGTGAATGTGTCAGACTATAAACTGCGAAAAGTAGCAGCACAACACTTTCTCTTTATACATTGTTTATCTACAATATCTCATCTTTCAAAAGACAATGTGTGTTCTCACCTAAAGAATTATTAGGAACACCTGTTTAATTTTTCATTAATGCAATCATCTAATTAACTGAACTCATGGCAGTTGCTTCAATGCATTTAGGGGTGTGGTCCTGGTCAAGACAATCTCCTGAACTCTAAAATGAATGTCAGAATGGGAAAGAAAGGTGATTTAAGCAATTTTGAGCGTGGCATGGTTGTTGGTGCCAGACGGGCCGGT
>JABFDZ020000008.1:25602647-25624257 GCA_019775955.2 Pollimyrus isidori
AACCAGGCGGAGACGAGAACCCGGGTCCCAGAGGTGTGAGGCAACAGTGCTAACCACTGCACCACCATGCCGCCCCCCAATACATATATATATATATATATAAGCAATTTGCAATTGCTGTACTACAATAACCTGGTACATTAACAGAGAAATTAATCTAAATATTTGAATATGTGTTTTTAAGAACTAGCTGCATTGACGTATCAATTATATAAATTAAACTATCATTTTCTCATTTACACTTTTTTAACAGTAACAGCATACTATACTGATAATACTGGATCATTCCTGGCCCCAATATGGCCGTTATGATAACATTCTCCTTAGGATTCTCAGCCTACCCCACAAACACTGAAAGGTTTCCCAGTGCTACCCAACAGAACCAGTGCATGTCTTTAATTGAAAATCTCAGTCAGCTGAATTGATACCAATCAATGACGTCTGAGTGCCTGAAAGAATGAAAGCCTCAGCATTCACCACAGGTGACATTAGCTAAGTTTACAATTAATTAGCCTCCTCCTGTACCTTCTTATGTGGCAGATGGTAAGACACTTTTCACAGAAAAGTAATGACCAGGTTTCATGCTATACACCACCAATCCATTCATTAGTTTCTAATCTAATATTACAATATAATGTGAATGATGAGAAAAGTGTCAGATTTAGAACTAGGAATTCATTCATTCACCACCAGTATCATCATTAGCACCATCATCTTCATCCTTAAATCTGTTTCTGAATATTCTAATTGACTAGAGATATAATTACTGTAACTATTATTTCATGTGCTCACTTCTGTAAATGGTGCTTATATTGAGATAAAAAGGAGAAATGTAATGCTGCAGAACACAAGAGGATGTCCCGTGGCCCCCAGTGACTGAATAGAGTGGAAAAGTGCAGGCTTAGTAAAATTTCACAGCACTGCTGCGGCTGATGGATTGCACTGTCGGAAAAATTATTTCAAAGGCGGCAGAAACTCTACCAGAAAAAGCAATTTCTTTGCCTGTGTTGGGGTCTGTTTGGATGTAAATTGAGGGGCAAAAACAAATATCACTGGCAGTACATGTTAGGCCAGTGCATTGAATTATAAGTAAATGGCTGCAGCATTAAACAACTCACAGTGAAAGAAGTAATTATGAGGCAGGATCTAAAACAATGGAAATCCAAGCACAAATACTCACTCCTGTAAGAATAATGGGGTAACAACTGTTTTCTTTTTGCTATTCACACAGAAATATGGCCAGATCTACATCATAGCCAGTCCCTGGACTGTCCCCATTTACATGCTTTGATTTTCTCCCTGATTTTCCTTTGAAAGGATGCAGTTCTTGGATACACATATATGGAAAAAAAATAATCAGCGCAAGATTACTTCCTGAAAATAATGTGCGTGAACAAAACAAATTTGTCATTTTAAATATCCCAATATTTACAATATTCACAGATAACTGTGAGTACTCTCAAGCATTCAGGGGATTTTTTTCTACAAAATAATCTGTTTATATAAGTCTTCTTTTCCTCAGTTGAAGCAGTTTATCCATAGCTTCTGCATTCATAAGCATGGAAACGTCAGATAGATTGACAATTGATTTATTCGTCTTTGCATAGTGGAAGATTAAATCGGCAATTTAATGAATACAAATTTTAAAATGAGCACGTAAATCTGCCTGGATGGAGCTTACATTTGACGGGTGAATTGTAGTACCTTCGCCATGTACCTAAGCGCTGCTCCCAAACTGACCAGTTTGCTCCTAAACTGACCAGTTTGCTCCCAAACTGACCAGCTTGCTGCCAAACCGGCCAGCTTGCCCCAATGCTGACAGCAGTCCATCACAGTATCTAACTGGGAATCCCAATATGGGAATTGCTTACAGGCAAAGAAAGATCACACCAGTGCTCAATTAAATCGTTGATGTTTGGTCTGTGCAGTGCAGTGATTATACCACAATCCGCTCAGTAACAGAGTCTGTATTCCTTTCATACAGCTTGTCTCCAGTGACAGGCGAATGATACTGCACCTCTTATGATTCTACATGCCAATTGTTTGCCACTTCCTTTTCTTTCCTCAGTAATTTAAGTTTATCCCACTGGGTTTGTTCATGCAAAAATAAGTGTTACTGGTGCTTTAGTACTATAATCTATCACAGAAGTCTTTTGTCTTCTAGTTCAAGTTTCTATCCGCCTGCAATTTGATTGTGGTTTCCTTTGATCAATAATCCCTTTGTCCACTTGATGGAGACATACCTTCAGGACCATGGTTCAGGACCCTCAGAACACTCAGTCATAAAAATTCCTGCAGGACCTTTATCTGTCAGAGCTGACCTCTCTTTGATCTCAGGCCGAAACAGACCGATACTGATGGCTCATATTTTATGTTTTTGGTTTAAAAGCTTGCAAGCAACAGTGCATTTTACGGAAACCATTTCATGACATGTCAGTCCTCCTCACAATGACCTTAGAGTCTGTACAGCTATATTATACTCCATACAATATACTGTACATGGTTAGGACCACACATGGAGAAAAATACACAAAAACTACACATTACACATATTTTGTATGCAGAACAAATATAAACCCTGTTTCGATCATTTCTAGCCCAATACAAGAAAAAGGTAGATCTGTGGTCACGTTCAGACAGGCAGTTTAATGTGATTTTAAGATCAGAGGGAGATAGACTGAAGCCTCCTGTTCTGGCTGGAAAGGTTGGCCATCTGACAGCTCCAGTGTTCATGGTCTAGCATTATAGAGTAAATGTCAAGCCACTGAACGTGCTTGTTTTCAGGGTGTCTGAGAGCATCAGCAATCCTCATTTCGCAAGAAAGGTAAAGCTGAAACCCTTTGGTTGGTTCTTTAAGTGCTGTTATCTGCACGGCGAATTGGCATCTTTGAAGGGTGGCTCCAAAACATTCTCATCCTACGGCTCGATGCTCAGTGCCAGAAAGAAAAACTTCCTCTCTTCACTTGTCACTTTGCGTTGGATATTATCTCTGGGAGGTTGGCAGTGTTTTGGAGGTTAAATCTTTCTTGTCAAATACATTGCAGCACACAAGCATCCATTACCATACGTCACAAATGCCATATGCCATATGACAATAACCAAATGAAATCTTACTAGGCCACACGGTACCATAATACCTACTCAGCATGCTACTCCTCTACTCTCACCTGATAAAAGAAATCCATGCAGTACTGATTTATAATGACACTTGTGTAACTTGTGTAACTAATGCCATGTTTCCACTGCCAAACGGATCTTTCTGAATGCTGAGTGTGTGTCTTGATACACAGAGGTTGTTTTTTTAAGGACAGCGTGGTTTTTATTCCTAAATCACAGAGCGCACAGCCGTAGGTACTTCTTTTAAATATCTCAACCACACAAATCGATCTCAGGTGGACAGAGCGATGAATCCAATGACTGAAGTCCTACACAATACCAGCACAGTTCTACTAAGGCAATGGAAAACAGGGAATGACTCTGCATGTCCCCACAGATGAGTTCTCTGTCATGTGCCCAAAGGCGGGGGGTGAACATTAATATCCTCAGAAGTGAGGGATTTGTCCAGCTCTAGCACGGTTGTTAGGAGCTAACCAGGTTGATGAATGACATGAGCGGACGAGGGAGGGGTCGCGGAACTTAGTGCTTAGTAACATGAGACAGCGTTAATGACAGTTGGGCGTGAACACTGTCTGGCACCTATTACTTCCTGATATCAGTATCCATCCACCTTTGCCAAAAAAAAACAGCTTAAATGTGCTGCTTGCTGCGCTATTGATGAGATGAAGGAGGCAGCTAAGTGTGTCTAAAGAAGCTGGAGAACACCGCCCAAAATGTTTATGGATCAGCACCTTGAAATGTAAGACAGGTGTTTTAAACCACACCTAATACCTGCTCGCCCGTGCCTTTCCGGCTGCATTTCAAGTTGCACTGGTACTTACATTTTAACTTGCACAGTGATCTTTGAGCTGTGGCAATTGTTCATCTAACTGTCCAGCAGAGGGCGATGGCTTTTATCAGGAAATTTGCCAGAAACACAAGCACATATATACTAGATCAGCAATGCTGACCCAACAATGACATGGCTGGAAGCAAATGCTTTTTGCCTTTCTTTTCTTCTCTTCTTCCCTGTCAGCCCCAATTTTTTCTGGTAGCCCATTACATACCTTCCTGTCTATTAAAACTGACCTAATACAACTCATTTAATGGACACAAATAATAAAGAAAATTATGATGTATCTTTTAGACGAAATAATCCCTACATTTATTTAGCACCTACACCAACTACAGATAAATCATTTTTTCAGTGCTTAAATATTCCTCTGTTATTAAGGGTCCATCCATTATTATACCATAATGGTTTTTGTTTCTAATAAGAAAGTCTAATTAGCTTTTCTTTATTTTGAGATATTTACTGTAGCTGTTACATACATACATACATACATACACACACGTGTCCTCCTAGTGCAACACTAAAGGGTCTGCCCCCTAGTGGTGATGCAGATGGCAGTGCAGGTTGGCTGCGAGCAGGAGAGGCTCATGATGTGTGCAGGAGAGCGGGAGACAGGGAAGCGTGGAGGTGCGGGTCGTCCCCATCACCGTGGCCAGGGACTGGGGGGAGGTGGCAATCTGTGCCGCTGCCATAGCGTGCTGTGTGGGCATGCATGTGCAGAAAGCCTCGCAAGAGAGTGGAGAGGCATGGGGAAGGGGTATGGGGGCAGGGGTGGCCTGTGTGACTCACCAGACAGTTGCTGAACCCCGGGCTGGTCATGTGTGCTTAATAACTGTGCCTGAATTGTCTCGACGACCCTCTTGAAACGCCGGCTGGGTCCTGCAGGTGGAAAATGGGCGGGGAAGCATTTAGCGGATGCACACGTAGGCATCTGTACATCCGGGGTTGGCATGATGGGTAAGGGCATGGCAATCCAGCCTGAGGCTGTTAGTCTCGTTACCATGAGGTATCCAACCCGAACTTACGCAAAAAACTGTCAAATAATAACATTTAACAGTTAACATTTAATATTTACTAATGTGCTTTTCATCCATTAGCTATTAAGTCATTGATAGTTAATATTTAATAAAAAGTTACCCAGCCAAAAATTTGCATTCAGAAAAACAATTCTACCAGATTGTTTAATATGGGGTTGCTTGATTCGGTAAACAGACAAAAAATAAATAAGTTTGCGGTGTTGGAAGTGGGTAATAATCGGTAGATTGTCTGTGCTACAGTATTGGTTATGGAGATCCAAAGACACAGCAGGCTAGTAAATACTGAAAAATATGTCTTTCCCCCGAGTCTAGTTCAATGCTACCCCTTGGACCAGAGTCTTTACAGTAGGCAGCATATTAGAAAATGGCATCTCAGGCTGAAGACAATGGAAAATATAGTTCAGCATTTCTCACTGTTGCTAGCAGCAGTGATGTCACAGGGGGGTTCTCTCAGTCCCCATGGTTACCTGAAAGCAGCGTGAAGGTGACTGAGTAGATGCCGTTCTCCTTCTGTGCAGCACTGTTCTCAGTATAGGTGATGTCCACCTGGAACTTAACAGGCTTCTGGAACACTGCTGGCCCGGTCGTGGACTTGTACTCAGCCCGGAAACTCGTCTGTGAGATCACACTGTGGCTGAGGCTGGGGATCTAAGCAAACACGGGGTGGCAAGGGGGGGGCAACATCACTTACACAACTGCACAAATGGTGACAGGCAACAGGAGAACATGCCAAAATAAAATTCTGACAAGATATTTATACAGTCAATGAAGCTTGTTAGTGTGGCTTGGGATAATATTTTAAATTAATATACAACAGAAGATAACTGATTAATTTGTAGATATACTGTCAAGTGGCAGAGTCACTTCCAGACCTGACGTGCAAATACGGAAGGTGTGGAGGCAGCTGGAACGAACAACAACCAATTAAAGCAAGAAACACTCTGCAGAGGTTCAGGATAATTGATGGCAGCAAACTCATGACACGACACTTTAAAGCTTCTGCTTCTCCCAGTACCACCAAATACTGCTGCTCCTCTAAAAGCAGCAGACAGCTGAGGACATCTTTACAATGTGCCACAGTGCCAAAGCCCCACATGACGCACAGGTCAGCAACAAAACAAAAACTCTGCAAACAAATGCATTATAAAATTGCAAAAAATAAAAATAAAATAGATTTCAACAACTGCACAGTCCAATTGAATCAAATGCTGGCACTGAAGCTGCTGACCAAACAGAGAGAGAGAAGAAAGGTTTATATAAAGATCAGCAGAGCATCAATTTCAGATGAGTGCTGGAGGCTGCGGAGTGTGAGTGCTAAATATGCAGACATAAAGCCTTACTGAAAGGAAGGCGTGCACAATGTCAGCTTTGATGGAACTCAAGGGCTTGTCCTTGATGACCACAAAGATCTGCTCCTCCTTTTCCAAGTTGATGAAGTTCCCAAACCACGATCTTTTGGCAAGTCTGTATAGAATACAAAAAAAAGAGTCTCACAATCATCCCCACTTAGGACACATCATCAATAACAGAAAGGGAGAAGCCCACCCTTAGCCAGATACAACGCAGCTGCACCCATTGTGGGTCACATAAATTAATGAGACCCTCTTACACAAAACAGACCCTAACAACCACTGACCAAAACCAGTAAAAGTTCTATTGTCAAATAAGGTTTTTTTCTATAGAAGTAGAATTGCTTTAAATCTATAATAAAATATTATGGCTATGCATGGTGTCTGAAGTTTGCAGCCTGCAACTCTCAGGGAGGGAGTCGTAACGAAGATGAAAGGTTTCTTCCGTGCGGCCAAAAACATTCATCTGCCTGGATAAAATTCCGAAGCGCATAATAAATGGCCGCCTGAGCTGCAATCTCATGATTTAGAATGAGATTTATAGGTGGGGAGAGTGAAGGCTGGAAGCAAAGCAGACGGATCTATGCTCCACCAATGCAGGAGGAAGATGGAATACGACTAGGAACCATAAAATCAGTGAAACAAAGGGAGATGTTTTTTTCTGTAACTGCCAGGAGGAACTAAGACATTGGCTGGGTAAGACAGAGCTACTGGCATTTGTCTTCAGTGGAGTTAACGAGTGGGGCCTGCACAGGGTTTCTTCATGAATTCGATCGAGTCACTCATTGCAAATGATGAAAAATGAAAGTGCACTCAAGGCAGAGGGGGCATGCGACAGCACTCGTTGGCAGCCCCAGACCCCCCTGAGGAAATCGTACGCTTGATTTTATGTTCGACCTTCTGGACAGTAAAGAAACGAAAGGAACAAACAACATAGACCTCGCTGCCCAAAGGCACGGAACGATGAAAGCTAAGTGTGACGTCAGAATGAGTGTCTAATTCTGCCTTAAGCAATGCAATGACGATTCTGACCCCGCTCTAGAAATAAGCAAGAACTACCTACATGATTTATTTACATTTATTTTATTTTACTTTATGTAACTGAGAAATTGGGGTTAGCCACTCTCTGGAGTTAAGGGTCTTGTTCAAGTGCCCAGTGGTGCTCATCACTCAGCCTACCATGGAATTTGAAATGGAACCCATCTGATCAGAGGAACAGAACCCTACCCTGCAGATCTGCACACCGCCCCCGGTCACAGTAAACGTATCACAGACTACTTTGTGAGCTCCCACCAATTGAGAAACATTTCTGGGTCCAACAAAGCCACAAATAGCCAAAAACAAAGTAGCAAAACACAGAGAAATAGTTTGCTGGAAACACAAGAATCTGAGGGCAGGGGGGTTATGTGGGAGATGGGGGGGGGTATACCTACAGTACCAGGCAAAGGCTTGGACACACCTACCCCCAGCAAGGTTTATTAGATGTTTATAAGGTATTATTCTCTATAATTCAGAACTAGTATAAGACATGAAAAATAGCATATATGTAATTATGCACTGACCCAAAAAGTATTAAACAAAAAAAAATAATAATTTGTTGGGGAGGGCACCTCCAAGGGTTGGGACTCAGAAGGTTGCTGGTCCAAATCCCATGGTTGGCAGAGTAATCCCACAATTAGGCCCTTGAGCAAGGCCCATAACCTCAATTGCTCCAGGGACTGGCTTACCCTACTGTCCCTTCTATGCCAGTTTCACGGTGACCTCCTGGGATGCTTTTCCAGCTGTCCTGAAGGAGGTCCCGCATATACAGAGCAGTAGTTTCCTTCGCTGTCCAGTCAAACTCCTGCAAAACCATTTCTACTGTGCTTAGGTCAGGTGGCCAGGTCATGTGATACAACACAATATCCCTCTCCCTCATAAGCAGCATAGCGTGTCCAAACTTTTGGTAGTCTAAGTATAAGATCAGCTGATTCTCTGAACTCAAAACAAATCAAGCTTTATGCTTACACAATTATTATATAAACATTATGAGATAACTTACTCAGGGGAAGACTCTGGGGTAAGGCTGGACATCTCCTCTTGAGTAGGAACTGCAAAGAGTTTAAAGTGATTCAAACGCTCCAGCTGTGAGACCCGTTTCCACAACTGGAAAGACGTGTCCAGCATTTAACTAACCATAACAAATAGGAATCTACTGGATTATATCTTCAGTGGTGCATGATCATTTTAAAATCCTGGGAATTCTAAGATAATTTACAACAAATGAATAGAATTCATGTGAATCTAGAACATATTAAGAATACTGATGTATACTTATACTCAATGCTCGTGTTTTTCTTTTTTGTTTACAGATATTGCAACAATAAACTGCATCCATAAAAAATTAGAAACAGAAAATTAGAACATTTATCTTCTATACAAATCATGTATTATATCATTACTCATTTTTAGTTTTAAGCTGAGTTTGATTTGGATTTTTTTTCCTGACACGTGTTTACTGATATCTCCGTTTATCGGAGAGATGACCTGCCAGCTGCTGCTGAGAATCACGGCACAGTGGGACCCGTCCAGGTGCGCCCAGTACCTTGGAGTTTTCTGCGGTGGAACCGCGGCGATCCCAGGAAGCTGTTCTTGATGGAATTAAGGCGCGTCCTCCAGGGCATTCCCCCCATGGAGGGGCTGGGGGGTGGCGTGGGACTGGGGGTACCAGACGGGCTCTCCTTGGGGGTATGCACCGGTGTTCCTTTGGGGGTGGGGAGGGGGCTCCCCCTGGGGGAGGGGTGGGGGGTCACCTGTACGATGGGGATAGATTTGACGCTGTGGTCAGTGCTGGCCGGGGGGTGGAAGTGGTGGAGCCGGATTGGGGACATGGGCGGCACGGGTGTGTAGGGGACAGAGAGCTGGGAGATGAGGGGGGGGCGGCGAACCTGGGGGCTGTTGGGGACCGCAGGGGGGAACTGCTGACATGGAGTAGAAGGCTCGGATTTTGGCGGGGGAAGGTCAGGCCCAGCATTGGGCAGCGGGTTGGACCGGGTCGACTGCAGGGGCTTCTCAATCACTTTGGGCTTGGCTGGTAAAGTCTGGGTTTTGGGGTTGGCCAGAAGGGGCCCCATGATTGGCTGAAAGGAGTTGGGGGTGTGCGCGCCTGCCCTGAGGGCGTGTGGGGAACGCGTGGGGCTGCAGCTGGCCGGCTGGGAGAGGTTGGGCGAGCGGGGCGGGATGAAAAATCTCCTGACAGGCTGCAAGCGGACATGCAACCACCGTGCGCCGGATGGTGAAAGCCAAGCACCGAAACGGCAAAAAAGAAAAGAGCGGGCGGCGAGGCACAAACGAAACGCAGGCCAGGAACGATGGGGATGTGCAGAAGGAAGAAAGAAAGACAAAACATGCAGTTAGCCAATCAGCCGAAGTGAGGGAGGCAGCGAGAGCACGGCAAACAGACCGAAGGTGGCCATTAAAAGGAAATATGAAAAAAACACAACGACGACCACAGCAGCAGCAGCAGCAGCAAGAGTGTTACTCTGCAGACCTCATCAAATTAAAGTGCCGGTGGAACCCAAACAAGCAAGATGAGGCGCCGACGAGCAAAACAGGGAGCCTATAACGGGAGATGGAGGCGGATTGTAGACACAGCATCTGTATCCCTTTTTATTGTCGAACTGCCCCTCTTCACAATGAGGTAATGCTTCATACTGTTTCCTGTTTATTTCCAGCATGTTCTTCTTATCGATCTTTGGTTTCTAAAACACTCAACTCTCACAGACTGCAGTACATATCACACTGCCTAAGAGTATTACTTACTTGTAACTGTATTATAACATTCAACATATAGACATATGTAACACAGTCCTGGCCCGTAACAAACTTAAACAGAATCTAACAACTGTTCTTTTACATGAAATATTGCACGAGTTAGTAAGTTTAGTAGACAGTTACTTTCTGACAAATAAGGTTACAGTGATAGCTGTGCCATTAGTCTCTGACATAAGAAGGTGTACCGGTGGAGCCAGAGCATGGGCTGTGCAGCCCAGTGGATGCAGGGGCACACAGGCTGCTGGGGGGCTTACCCGGGGGCTGCTGAGGGGGCTGGTGGAGAGGCCCGAGGAGGCACCGCTGATGGACCGCGACCTGCGGGGAGACATGGGCCGTGCACAGGGAGGGCGAGGCCCGCGGCCAACAGTGAGAAGCGGGGTAGGGGGAGCGGAGGTGCCAGGGTGTGGATAACTTTCAGCTCTTAGAAGTTTCCCCAAGCGCCCCCTGCCCACCTCCCACCCCTGGTATGGGCTTCACAACACCAGCTTGTTCATTTTCAACATGTGGCTTTCGACCCGCTGGCGCATCTGCCCGCTAAAAAACGCCCGAAACAATGCGACAGGATTTATAAAACAAACAGCGACTTGCTGGCCATCACACAGGTGGGGGGGTGGGCGGCACGCAGCCACCAGGCCGCTGACCAGCCTGCTGACCAGGCCGCTGACCACGCTTATTGCTATTGAAAAAACCCTGGACTTCTGCCACGTCAGGCACAGCACCTGCAGTTTGCCCCGAAGTACCAATCCAAAATGGACCCTTTTGCTGCACTGCGTGGCTCACTGATGATTCATTTCATCCCAGTTTTCCTTTGCTCCTCCAGGCCAGAAGGGGACTCTGAGAGCTGCCCTGTGATCCGGCACGTCGTGAAGTGTGAGGCTGCAGTCTAAACGATTATGTCAGGACATGTAGCAGGAAACGGGTGAGGTACAGCGACAGGCTAAAAATTCACTATGGCTGCAACAAACAGCACTTATGCTATTGTGTGTGAGCAAGGTTGTTAAGCTTTATCAGGAAAGATACATTTACAGAGCTGTTTGTGACTCTCTTGAAATTGTGACATACATTCAAAGTGTAAATTCAGACTGAGTGGTAGAAGGTTATCCCTGCCCCTGCACTTTACAGCAGGAAATATGGTGATTTGAAAGTGATACTGTAACAGATGGAGAGCCGCTCTCTATTTATAAACAAAGCTTAAACTGGTGGGGTACAATGTATGGTATGGTGAGAGCTGACCTGGTATGTTTACCTTTAAATCCTTCTTAGAACAAGAGCATGGACACAGGTAAAGTAGGGGGGTCGATGTACACTCATCTCCCATGCCACTGAACTATACTGTAGGCTTTAGACGTCATTGCAAATTACAAATATAAATAGGAAGTTGTACAATATAACTTCCATGTGGACTGTTCACCAGTAAAAAGTCAAATATATCTTCACATTTGCTTCCGTTTTTCAAAGTCATTTTATATCTTTCATTCCTCCAAAAGTTTTCTGGATTAGGATCAATTTAATTATTCAATTATTCATTAAAATCGGCATTTGAATAATCATGCTGAGGACATTGAAATGTAAACGTACTGAATTAAAAAGAAACCCAAGACCCTGTAAATGTTTTGAGGAAAGATACGCAGGGGACACTTCGCATAAAGATCATTAGAACTGTTAACGGGATCCAGTTGCATGCAGACAGAAATTCATATCTAAAACAAACATTTGCACATAAAATAAAGATCCAAACTAAGGCATGAAATACCTTAGGAACCCAACTGGAATTAGACGACACACTGGAGTACTTAAATTCTGGGGTGTGGGAAAGGAGGATGCGAGATCACAGAAGGACCTGCAAAACTCCAAAGCCATTCTCCATGACAAAACCATGCTTGGCAAGCAAATCAGTCCAGAAAAGGGAAGGGCAGGTAAAAAAGGGGACAGAGTTACCAAAAATACACAGAAAGAAAAAAGCAGTGATCAGTATCTAAAATAGAGACAAAGGTCCTAGCAGGGATGGACAAATAAATAAATAAATCCTACCCAATAGGTGACAGAATAAAGATACAGAGGATCTTTCCATACAGTGCCATTCAACATTGGAAATATGACGGTGGATGTACCAATAGCCTATTTCTCACACAAGTGTATTACTCAGGTACAGCTGTCACCAACTTTATGGTGTTTTGTCAGTTGGCCAAATATACACGTATTTAAAAGTTTTATTAAAGTATTTTAAAGTCCAGGGGTCTAAAAGTCTACATTTCTTTCACTTTCACTGAAAACCCTTAACTGTAATCCTTAGCACAGAAAGCCTTTTCCTTCACACAAGGTCAATCACAAAAAGGTGTGAAAAGAAAATGAACTAGCGCAAGTGATAAGCTCACCCCAGATGCTAGTGTTCACACTAACAGAAATCAAAAAAACAATATGGAGAGATTGGCGCAAAAAGAAAGTGATGAAAACCAAGGAAATTAACCCAAAATCAGATTCCACTAAGAGATAAAACGGAAACTACAAAACTTATTAGATTAGTGTGGAGAGGTGAGATAGCATCTGTTTGATGTGCAAGAAAGCTGCAGACTGGAGAGGTAGGTATACCCCCCGGATGTGATGGGATTGAGAGAGAATTTACTTTTAATGTTTGTCTCAGCTCCTTCCTGTTTATTCAACAATCAAGAGCCAGAAAATAAGGATGGACATGAAAGCTCCGTGAAATGACTTCCCCTCAGTAAACTAGATAGTACACCAAACAGAGCTGCCCCAGGGACGTTACAAGGAAGCACCCACTCTCCACTTTGTCTGTTATTAGATCATAGCATAAAAGAAACACAAAGGCTTTAATTAAATTCAGTAAAACAGCAGTAATGCCCAGATTGGTGCGATTACTGGTGCAATCTCTCTGACAAAACACTACAGGAAAAACGGAAACAGAGGGCACAGAAAACGAGGGCAGACCATGTGTGAGGATGTCTGTGGTGGTCAGAAAGTGTTAGGGAATTTAATGGCGCTTTTCCACTGGCATACAGGAACCGACCCGTACCTGAACCATACCATTAAGTGACAGTTACAGCATGGTTCAAGCTTTCTTTGAATTCTCACTGCAAATGGATCTGCTCAGTAAAGGCATTGGTGGGTTTGAAGAGCAACACTAACATATAACCAAAGAGTTCTCACGGAGTACGTCATCAGTTACTATTTGCTAATTGCCATTAGCATGTCTGTGAGAATCACCATGTTATCTTAGCATCAAACGCTAGCGGAATTAGCTTGTGTAAATTTGCATTACAAATCCACTTGAAATTTTCAAGTACTGAGTTAACGGGAATGCATCAATATAGCGTAATGTGTGATGCTACTAATAATGAATGACGTACAGAATATGCCATTTTCCCTTGACGTAATCCATGCATATCATCACAGATCACCGGTATCTGCAAATGCCTGTTGCCGGTATCTGGCATTTCTACCAATCACCTGGTGATGCAACCAGCTCAGGTTAGTCACACTTTCAGCTCTGCTACTAAGCCCATGGCTGTGTCCAAATTCAGGGCCTGCATCCTTCTAAGGCTGCATTCGAAGACTGAATGCGGCACAGCAGCATGACTATACTGTGCCATTTCAAAAGGTTCTTTCAAACACGCTCTAGAAATGTGTCCCATTTCCACATCGCAAAAGATGCACCCGACGGATCCTTCGCAGCTTAACTTAACCAAAGATTCACTTTTCTTCAGAGGTAAAGCAGATGTGTCCCAGCTAGATGATAGGAGCAGCACTTCGTGACTCGAGGGTAAAGGCAGGAACAGCTAGTGACAGCCAGACCATCCCAATTGACAATGTTTTCTGTTCGACCTTCAAAATACAAAGCCCCCCCTAGCTCAAGGATGTGGCCCTCGAGTTGGGACAAAGCTCATGTCAGAACGGGTACGGGTTGGGTACAGGTCACATGATTTACAATAGTATAGTTTCGGTACAGCTCGGTGCCAGTAAAAAAGCACTATAAGTTCTGCAGGTTTAACTGGCACCTGATTGACAGTACAAATAGCAGGTTAGGTGAAAGTACACATGTTAGAAACTTTTAAAATGAATTAAATAGGTCATTTAGTTGTCGTATATTAATGTTTAGAATGGAATTGTCTCAATGCATCTTTATGCTGCAAGAAACATAGGGGGAAGGGGCAGAATCAAGGAATACCTTTCTTTGTTGATTTTTGCATTGGCATCAGAGATATCCAAGCTTTTACTGAACACAGGCTTACTACAGCAGGGGACAAAGTGAAGAGAGACAGTCAGTCACTCTGTGTGTTTTCCATATGTCTAACTGCCCTTTGGACATTATGTAAACCTAAAGAGTATTAGGTGGTTTACTATGTACAGGAGGCCATTAAATGGCCCCTGATGCACCTGCAATCTCAGTATGACTGAGCTACAGTAGAAAGGCAAGAACAAGGTGGCGTTCGGCTTAGAAATGGAGAGACATCCAGGCCACCCGAAAGAGGCAGTGAGATGCCACACTTGCTAATGAGACCTGCTGACACATTCTTGCTTCCTCACGATTTATATTAAATGGTCAGACATGGTCCATTAATAACACACTGAATCTTGCATTAAAGGACTAAAGATTCAAAGGTCAGCAGTTTGTTATAATCAAAGTGTCCCAGAAAGATCAAGAGAAATAAATAAAAAATACTTATTCTACAGGCCCTGAGTACATCTGAAGGTTGCTTAGATTTTTCAAGTATGCAGTGTGAAATATCCGCAGATGTGTTGAGGAGGCTGTGTGCTGCGATGCTGGCGGTGCCAGTGTGTGAATGGTGCCTGTGATAGGTGGCACTGCACGGTGAGCCATACCTCTGGCCATGCTGAGCCATGTCAATGGCCCGCCGCACTGGCACCGGGGAGCCCCCGTCTGTCACGCTCAGCACCTCCATCGACTTCCGCTCTGGCCTCCTCTTGCCATGCCTGTTCAGCATGGGTGAGTCCACACGCTTCTTGGGGGGGTCTGAAAGTGTTTATAGAAGGGGGTCATTTCAATCAGAGGAAAAAATAAAATTAGATAGGGGAGCTGTGGTGTGGTGCCTTAAGGCTGTGGCTTCATAGATAGGCGCCCACTCGTGGAAATACGGCATTTTTTAACATTACAAACGGAGTTTAAATCACTGACTAATGGAGCATGTGATTGTGATGCATTCAGTGAAATATTCAGTCCAAAATAAAACTGGAGCATTGATTTCAGGAAGTATTTACACAATTCTGACATACACGTTATTGCTTAGAATTTTAAATTACAGCCAAATAGATTAATAAATAAGTAAAACATATAGCTCAGATGTCAAGATAAAAAAAAAACAATCTTTATTGTAAAGTTACTAAAGGAGATTGTGTTCATCTACAGGTTAGAGGTATTAAGAGTAAATGGGAAATGGAAAACAATCTGCTGTACCTATATCACTGCGAGGTGGAAGGTTTTGATCCTCATGGCTGGGATATCTTTCCTTGCGATCCAAGAGAAGGAAGTAAATCATCTTCTCCTGGTTGTCACTGGAGGGAGGATGATAAACATGCAGTACACTGGCAGATTCAAGTAGGAAAGGTTTTACAACTGCATACAGTAATTCACTTCAGGCAACCACAAGGTTGCTCGAGACCACACTTGTTTATGCCTAAATAATCGTAGTTGCACCAGCTTAATATACGTGTGTGGTAATGCAGAGAAGCTAATCACCACAGATAAACAAATCATAAACAAATGTGAGTGCAAGGAAGACATTTCCCATGCCTTTGCTGCAAGTCAGAAAAAAACACTTTGGAGACCAGTAATGCAGCCGTAGTGAAAAAATAACCGGGGGCATGGACAGCTATATATACCAGGTTCTTTTTTCTAATTCAGAAATGCTATTTTGTATACCAGGTTCTTTTTTCTCAAAGCATGCTCAATTTGCACTTTTAATTTAATTTAACTTGGCATTTGTGTGTGGACAGCAAAGAAAGAATTTCATTGCACAGAGAAATACTACTTTTTCTGTACATATGACAATAAACGCTTTGAATCCTTTTAATCCTTTGAACCCCAGTTGTGTGGGCTAAATGGACACCTGGACAGCTGTTTGTTTAAATGGACACCTGGACAGCTGTTTGTTTAAATGGACACCTGGACAGCTGTTTGGCTAAATGGACACCTGGACAGCTGTTTGGCTAAATGGACACCTGGACAGCTGTTTGGCTAAATGGACGTGGAGAGGAAAAGGCATAGCTGGCATAGGCAGATGGAACCATATCTCTGTGCTGGTGCTTAATGCTCTGTGATAGTGGAGAGAAATAAGAGAAATACAAAAATCACAGGCCATTCATCACAAGCAACAACAGGCATTTGCAGATAAAGTACACTGATAGTTACTATGCCACTAGACGGCGAGGTGATCAATCTGTTGGCCCTGAAAGGCCTGTTCCGCTGTCCTTCCCAGTGTTACACACCAGGCATACAAACAGTACTTACGAAAAGTACCTCTAAGCATGATTGATGGCATTATTAACATCCAGGTTTTTAAAAAGGAAACATATCTGCAGAATCCTGAGGGGGTTATTTCAAAGATATGGCACTTTCCAGGCGTTTCAACACAAATATAATGGCTTCTGTGTTACGGAAATTATGTTTAAAGAAAATTCAACATTCAAAGTTTTTAGAGTATCAGCTACAGCAGATAGGTGCTAAAGCTGGCCTTTAGGGCGCTTTTATTACCCTGGCAATCACTAAAACAAAGGAAAAATAGATTAAGTTTTATGTTGAAGTGTCATGAATAATAGCAAATAATACTGCGACTTTCATGGCGATACACCATAAACCCTCTCAAAAAAAAAACAGGTCATAAAATAGGACATGAGAATAACCATTAAAAATGGGTCTTGTTGACATGGCGAGGTCTGGATTTGGCCCTCCACAGATAATTCCTGCCTAAGCCTGAGCTACAGGATGTACAGAGACATGAGAGACTGGCCCTGTGACCACGCCCACCCTGAGATTAGCCACGCCCTTCACACTCACTCCTCTGCCAGCAGGTCCTTCAGCAGTTTGTTCTTGTCGCGGAAGCAGCCCAGCGAGTGCATGCTGTCCAGCACATCAGGGTCAATGTCCTCAGCAGAGGGTAGCATGCGGATCGTCACCTTCCTCGGGACAGGCTGCTCTGGCTCAGGCTCATTCTTGCCCCCTCTGTGCAGAAAGGAGTAGTACACTAGTGGTCAAAAATACTGTTGTTTTCCTAGGGGAGCTTCCACTGTTGTTAGGCTAAGGGAGCTTACGCTGTTGTTGGGCTATGAGAGCCTGCACTGTTGGTGACAGAAGAGACTGCACGGTTGTTGAGCTAGGGGAGCCTATACTGTTGTTTTACTAGGGGAGCTTCCACTGTTGTTAGGCTAAGGGAGCTTATGCTGTTGTTGGGCTATGAGAGCCTATACTGTTGCTGGCCTAGGGGAACCTATAATTCTTGTGGAAGGGGAGTCTGCTTCCCTAACCTAAGAACAGTGTAAGCTCTCGTAGCCCAACAATACTGTTTTTAGGCTAGAGGAGCCTACATTGTTGTTGGCATAGGGCAGCCCACACTGTTGCCTACTCACATTGCCCGCACCTTCACCCCCAGAATACTCCCACTAAACTACATCCGCCAGAGTTGGTGAAGGAGAAATACTCACATGTACCATGTGTGCTTCTGGATTTGTTCCAACTGTGTACATGGGAAGCATGAAAACAGGATGAGAGATATGTTTGTCATATCTGGATGTGAGCAAGCGTCACACCAAAGAATCCTGAAGTTAAACAAAGACAAATAATTATGGATTCTATTATGCATCTCAGAATTCTCCATAATTACAAAAATAATTATCTTAAATACTGGGAAAGCGCATCTGATCATCTATGTAGCACCTTATAATTATCCATCCATCCATCCATCAATCCACTTATAAAGTCAAGTTCACTAGGTCCATATAATCAGTCAACATTAATAAAAACATTTTACAGTAAGAACCATTAAATAACAACACGGAAAAGCAACTGATCAAAGGATTTCAAAATCGTATTACCCACCAGGAACATACATGAATTTGACAGCTTTTTGCTCCTGTAAAGGAATCGCTGTCCTGCCCCCCAACCCACCTTATTTTTCCAAATTGAGATTCAGTTTCAATGCTATTGGCATTTTACAGCTATAATCCAGTTTCTGGTAGCCAGGAATGTGAAACAGGTGAGTCACAACTGAAAGCAAATAATTCCTGTAGTCCATCCAGAGGAATAACTTAATCAACAGCAAATCGATGTAAATCAAATTCCCACAAATCACCCGGTGCAACAAGATTCGACAGGAATGAAGAATATTTGTGACAGGGCTGCACTCACAGTATCAATCCAGCCTTAGGCTGCTACTCAAATACCCTGAGTATAGGAATCGTTGCCCCTCCCTGAGGTTAAGGAAAACCACTCACATCCGTTACTGTCAGCGTCTGGAAATAATATTACAAGAGGTGCCATGTTGGCGGAGAGGAAGTACCTATTAACTGAACTACTGCAGAGGCTTATTGGAACTGCTCTGACAGGCTCAGTAATTTTGAATGATCACTTCACATGTTACCTGCAGAGAAATTGGCTTGCAGCACATCGATCTCTTTATTGGTATGCCTGTGAGCACACGTGTATATAGGAGAGAGAGGCCCTTCAGAAGGGTATGTAATGTGAACTACTCCACAAGTAAAATGAATAAATGAATAGAAGGAGGATAAAATCATAAGCAGCAGAAGATAAATGTGTCAGCTGAGCAATCAAGTAATAATAATGATATGTAATTCTATATATCCCTGAATCAACAATTTCTTCTATTAAACCAGGAGTAACCGATTACTGTTATTGAATCATATCTGATTATTACGGCTCAATTACCTTAATTATTCAAACATAAAGGAAAAATGTATTTTTAATTGCTCTGCAGCATCAAATGATCTTAAACACATTCATTATTAACAATAATGTCAAATAGAATAATACCTTACGTAACCAATTTGGGTTATTTGTACAAAAAGACAATAACTGACATAAAACCAGCTGCCAAATGCAATAAACTCTCTACAGTGTTTATCTGTTTAATGCACTATACAGTAGCATTCTGTATAAGACCATCCTCAGGTCAAGTCTGGAACAGGACACTCAGTGTTTTGCAGCAATAGTGGGAGTAAATTGTCCTGCAATTACTACAGTAGACCTCATGCTTAGTCTGGGGTTCCATGGGGGAGATCAGTATGGCTGAAAAGGGGAATTGCAAAGACAAAGAAAGCGGGGTCATAAGTAAAGCTATTGTTTCCCGAGAGGCTGTGAAAACATCATACTCAGCTGGATCCAAACATGAAGACAGAACTTCATATCACAAGCCTGTTATTTCCAGCTTATGACTGCAACTTCTTCTTTAAAAGAATTTCACAGGTTTTCCCAGAAAAAAAACACAAATAGTTTTCTGCAGCATGGTATATAATCAAAAATGAAGGAAAAATACTCAGCGCTTGTACCCCCCTGCTGGAAATATTTATACTCTATAAAGGCAGGATGACACAATTCCAGAAGCAAGAATATTTTCTGATGTCAATTACACAGCATGTCTTGTACCGGAATAAAGACAGATATCTCAAATGAAGCGACAGGCTGGATCCACAGGGGTGGAGCCTTTATACCTTGAGTGCTGGAGACAAACCAATTACGTGAGTTCCTATGAACTGACCGTTAGCCGCTTGGTGGCGTCCACCTCGATCATGCCCCGAAGAAGGTTCTGGCAGTCTGGCGGGATGAAGTGTGGCATGTGGAACACACCCAGCTTGACCTTTTCTAGTAAGTTCCTCAAGTTATCATCATCGAACGGGAGGGCACCCTGTGAGACAGGAAATTATCACCGGCTATTAAAACATTACAGGTGATGTGCAACCTGTTTCTAGTACAAGTTAACAAGACAGGGGTGTGGCAAGAGAATAGTGCATGTTGTATGAAAATGAACTTAATCTGATAACTGAGCTATAAGCACCAATCCACGTATCCAGAGCAGGACCCAGAAAAGCCTTGAGCATTTTCTGGATAGGATCCAGGCAGACAGGGATATGGGTAGAACTACAACCCTGGAGATGCCAGGGCCCAAAGTTATCATGATGAGGGATAAATAAGTAAAATTGGGTTCCCAGCTTAGAGAATGACCTCTCTTGGTAATTAGGACCTTCCCCTATTCCCTATAATTACTGTAGCACTCTCACTTGTTTGTCAGAATCCCAGACACAGCAAATGTCTGCCTGTGATGAATGGCTGCCGCAGCACAAAGGAATGAGCAGGACTGTAGCAGATGTTACCGTCAGCCTAACCAAAGCCCAACACCCACTAAAGGGACAGTGCCAGCTAAAGTGAAACAGAATACCAAAAAAAAAAACATTTTAAATACCAAGGCTGAACACACTAGAGCGGCTATTACCTTTAAAATTCCACCAACAACAGCAAACACGAAGAACCAGGTTTTATCAGAGCATCACACACAGAAAGATAACTGTGGGTCATTGATGCCTTTAAACGTGTGTTCTTGGACATTTGTCAAACCACAAACTAAATAATTAACAAAGACACTAAAGACAATTAACTTTTTCACTGACTTGTAATTTTAGGGCCCAACCTAACAAACCCCATGAAAATTAAGAAATTAAAAGAAAATAATAGCTAATTAAATCTTGTTCAATTTGCCGTGGATGATGAATGATTCTTTGTGGTGACCACGACAGCTTATTAAATAAAACGCAGAAAAACACACATATAATGGAGATCCAGCTGTATGTATTGAGTGTACTGTATATGGCTCTCTCCAGCAGAAGGCTGCATGTTGCTCCTGCATAGTGGTTCAGTGGCTAGCAGTGCAGTCTCACACCTTCAGGTTCACTGGTCTGGTTGCCGCCACCAGCTCTGTGATTGTGTGGGGAGTTTGCCTGTTCACCCAGTGTTTACACAGCTTTCCTAAGCGTGTGAATTTGTTCAGGCTGTCCCCTCCCCTGCGCTTCCTGGGACCTGCTCCAGGTAAACAAGGACCTGTGATGGCTACTATGGGAGACAGATGGATAGAGGTTGCTGAGAGGCGGCCTGAGAGGGCTGATAGTCATCGGCAGATTCTCCCATGCCGTACGGGCTGCTTCTGTTGCTGCTCCTTTTGATCAACATGGAGTGGCGACAAGCGTCAGATGTTTATTTGGCAGAACGTGATGAAGCTGGTGTCAACTTGCACAATATGGCAGCATAAGACAGCATCTACACAACATGTGGTCGTTAATTTTCATTTTTAATCATTTATACCAATGAATTTGGTTTATACCTACATATTTTGTTGAAAATACAAATATATCCATCCATCCATCCACCAACTTATTCTGGACAAAGTGGTGAGAAGGGCTGGAGCCAAGCATGGGATACACCCAGG
>JABFDZ020000008.1:25624579-25640382 GCA_019775955.2 Pollimyrus isidori
ATGAAAATAAGGTCTTTTTATCCCAGACTACCTTAAATCTGGCAAGTTATCTGGCTAAACAAGAAATCCTGCTTTGTGAAACAGATCCCTGAAATAACTTTTACTGGTTTGTTGTTGTTTTCCTTCCAGCAATCCTTACCAGGACAAGCAGATGGAAGATGAAGAGATAGATGGATGAATGTTGCCCCCCACTGGAGTTATATCAGTTAAGTCAGAAGAGTGTGAACAAACAGCCATGCTAGACCTCTTCATGTCTAAAGCACCGGAAAAGTACAAGTAAATTCCAGACTCAGTGGTCTGTGTTATTTCATCACAACAGTGATGTCACCACTCCCCAAACTCTTTGATATACCTCATCCGCTGATGTGTCTCTATGGCCCAACAGCATGAATTCTGTCCTCACTCTTCTCTTTAATCAAATTATTAGGCATTCTGGAAGCATCATAAATGGGCATCACCAGGCAAACAGGCGCATTCCGATGGAGAGGATATTGCTGGTGGTAATATTCATAACCCCATAAAACATAAGCATCTTAAAATTATGCTCTTGGAGAGACATGAGGAACGTTTCATTTCCATAAAGCAATTTCTAGGAAAATGCATATTTTAGAGCAACCTCTAGGCTCTGAAAGTTCAAAGCAGAACAAGACATAATTTAATAGTCATGTAAATCCCATGTTGGGCAAATACATAATATTAATTTATCTAGTTTATGTCTTGTGGTGTGTATGGTCCTGTATGTCATTTCTATTACAAGGAGAGGTTGTAGCAGTGAATAACTCTTCCATGAATGATACAAATCAATATATATGTAATGTTTTAAGCCAAACCAGACAAAGGAATTGCTTCTGAAAATACTGCAATGTTTTAATAAAATCACTGGATGGATTGCAGTCAAGATGTTTCTTTTCTATCAATTCAATACCGAGCGATAATACTTCAAGCTCTTAAATACACAATACATTTTATGGGACAGAGTGATAATACTCCAAGCTCCATTTATTTCAAATCTATTCCAAAATGCCAAACCTCTGCAGTTCCTCGAATTGTCTACTTTGATTTTTTGTGTGTGCCTTTGTTCTGTTTTGCGCTAATTCATGTGTGACTGACTGGTATGGCACAAGTAAGAACTTCTGTATACCGATGTACAAAAGGGAAACAGAATCCTGAATCTGGATCTGGGATTCCCATGGTGCTCCGGGGGGCCGGGGCTTGGCCAGAGTGCGACCGACTGGAAGAAGACACTCACCACTAAGAGGGCGAAGAGGATGACCCCACAGCTCCACACGTCGGCTTTCCGGCCGTCATATTTTTCTCCCTGCCGCGGGTCCACAGGCAGACAGTAACGGGGGTGCGGGGGAGGGCAGGGCAGACAGACACCGGACAGAGATTAGAGGCGGGAGCATTGGAAAGGTGGCGATATCCCAAAGGGAGCCTCTCGAGTGCGGCTGAAAGTGAGCTCACCCTGATGACCTCCGGGCAGGCGTAGTGAGGAGACCTGTCAGGAGAGGAACACAAGGCGTGTCACTCCTCTGTTTCATGCCAGGTGAACCCAGAGCTCCCAACAAAATGAGGTCTGTGGAATTTAAGTCTTTGGGAAGCAGCCTGTGCACACATACAGATTCGCTTAAGAAAACAGAGCTCATTAATCAGTGCAGGGAGCCTTGTATCCCATCACTGCAAAGCAGCAATGAACTGGTGGCCAAAGCCTAACAGTCACTGTAAAATGGCCATTTTACAGCCTTTGTGACTCCATAGTAACCAGTAGTCAGTAAGGGCAACAAATCAATTTATTTGGCAAATCCCTGTAGCATACAATTCTAAAAATAGAAATGAAAAATACTGTCTGAACCAAGTTGACCTGCTGGCTTTTGTATGTATGATAGGACATCATACATCTATTTGCCAACCTGATTATCCTTCTGGGTCACGGGGGGTCTGGAGCCGATCCCAGAAGCTATGGGTATGAGGCAGGGAACAGCCCAGGATATGGGGCCAGCCCATCACAGGGCACATTCACACCTATGGGCACTTTAGTAGCTCCAATTAGCCTCAGCATGTCTTTGGACTGTGGGGGGAAACCGGAGGACTTGGAGGAAACTCCACAACAACATGGGGAGAACATGCAAACTCCACACACAAGTAACCCAGCCGGAGACTTGAACCTCGGTCCCAGAAGTGTCAGACAACAGTGCTAACCACCCCACCCCAAAAGGATGTCATAGGATAGAGAAATTAACTGGAATATCAGTCACTGCAAAGCACTGAAAAGAGATAATCCATTAAGTCACGGGGGCCCAAAAGCGAAATCACTCTGCAGACGATGGGATTTGAACCAGGAACCACCCAAACACAGGTACAGTGTCATAACCCGACAATAGATATTATTGCATTTTAATTTTTCACAATAGTCATTCAGCTCAGTAATATGCTTGGAATTATCCATTTTCTGATTATTCTTTGTTTGTCGCTGGGCTCTCTTCTTTTGGCACTAATGAAACACCATAGGAAAATGTATAAGCAATGACAAAGTGCTACGTAAAATGTGAATTACAGGTCATTTGAGTTCTGCAGATGAAGAGCAAGCCCTTGTGCATAACTCACCCCACCACATGGGGTGGAGCCCCTCACTGACCCATAATGCAGTTGGCAGAGAAGCGTATTCCCAGTCATGTACTCTGGCTGCCTGTCTTTCTGTCATCCCATCTATCACCCAGTGGATATTCAAGCCTTGAAGTCAGAATGAAAGAAGTGACACGGCAAGACAGAGACCCCTGCGTAAACTGCCTCGGAAGCCCTTATTCTGGTTGACATGTGGAGGGCTTTTGGAAATAAATCATTGGCACATAAAATATTAAGGAAAAATAAGCTTTGGTGATAAATCACACTGCATACCAATTTCTATTTCAACACACAGATTTTCAGACTAAGTTAACTTTCCAGCAAGTTCATCAAAAAGAAACAGAATTATTTAAAAAGGAAAACTTTCACTTACTTGCTAGACTAAACAACGACCCCAAAGAAGGCTAACTTCAACAGAGAAGGATGCATATTCTTATTTTGGGGAATTTATACACATACCTGTACAGACGTGAAATCACTTTCCCAATCATGCGCTGATGTTCAGTTTTTCACTTGTCTAATAATACATGAAACTTTCAGAAGCTTGTATACCTTCAGGGTTTAGGCCATTGGTTCTTGCGGGGCAATTTAGCACAGCTCATCTGCTTCTTCATTTTAGCAGAAATCTCTGTGTTGTGAGCAGGGAGCAGTAAATTGATTGTGATGAGAAGCAGGGCATGATGGGACCTCTGTTACATGTTGAAAGCACTGCAGACATTATGCCGTGGTGTCTAACACAGGGTCCATAATGGCATAAAAGTGCATTCATTTAATGGATAATAGTCATGGCCAAGGTGAACAGCATATAACAGATGCCATTTTGTGGGGAAAAAAATAGGTTCCTTATGCTTGGTCATCAGATATGGAGAGGAGCCTTACAGCATATTATCAGGACCTGAAGGGCACCTTGACAGTAACTTACTTTTAAGCCTCACAGTGGTAGGAAAAGGAATGTCCCTAAACCAGGGCAGCTGCGGGACATTGCTGAGGAGTCAGAGGACAAATCTATATGCTCAGGATTTCAGAATTTGGGTCAGACCATCTGTTTTGCAGAAGCTGTAGCTTGGATTTGATGAAACACCAAATTAGATAAATGAACAGAACTGTATACTAATAGATGTATTGCTATATATTACTAAGTCGCACTATCGTTACAACTCTTAAAACCAGTAGGAGCTCATTATCCGTGGAAAAAAGGGAATACATTTGTGTCAGAACAGTGGAAGGCAGGCAGGGTTAAGATGAATGTGTTTAATTAAAAACTGTCACATCTGCACTTAGAGACAGGCCGGCCGCAAGCATGGGGGTAATCAATAATCACACCAAGCGCTCTCTTTTGGAAATGCACAGAAACGCTACATCCTCATGGCACCCGGGACCGCAGTAGCTTCAGACATGTGGAAATGTAAGTTCTGGATGTGCAGGCAGTTTCTACCCTCTGTCCACACAAAGCACAAAAACATAAGAAAATCACGGATTTGACAGTCGCATTATCACATGCTCAGCAACAATAAGGCTGGACAAAAGAAGCAGGAGTCTTTGTCCAACACATCTGTTAATGTTTTCCTTGTAAAAAATAGTGTGCATTTTTATATCAATTATCTGCTAAAAATGTTTTTTGTTCTGATGCTACATAAAAGTTAGGAAGTATATGATATAACCCATCTGTCATGTGCTTCGTAAATAGTTCAACATGTTTTAATTTAAAAAAGTATATTTAATAATCATCTTCTTCAACAGTCTCTGACGGTTGCCAGTGTTTGATATCAAATGATCCATCCAATCATTTTAATAGATCGAAAACAAAAAGGGACAGGGTAATCCTAAACAGACTATTTATAAACATCATGCATAAAATCTTGTAGCCTTTCTAAATCCCACAGCAAAGCTATGTTATGTCAGTGAACAGTGTTAAAAACACATAACTAACAATTTTCTAACTAAACAGTGACTGAAAATCATAGGTGATAATAATGTCTGCACATAACAGATTAATAGTGTCTGAAGAAATCTACAGTGCATCCCTGAAAATTTTTTAACTAGGGAATCCCAACCCAGAGTCCAAGAACTGGTACTGGTCTGGGGCCATTATTCCATCGAGCCTTGGAACACTCAGGGTTTGCAGAGGGGCTGATTAGTTTTCAAAAATACACTGTAAATTGTTAGTGTTTTACAACCACTCAAATTTATGTGTTCTGTAAAAAAAATAGAAATGTTTCAACTTATGAAATCACCAAACAATCTGCTGGTACCACACCCTTCCCCAGGGCTGAAAGATTTTGGGAAAATATCTAAACTGTGAGGTTTCTGACTGATATTTTGATTTTACTATTGACATAATTTTTCAAAAGGCAAGCTTCAGTTCAATATTCAGTGTGCAATAGATGTAAAACATATGTGCCACAATTACATAAGATAGCATCATATTATTAAGCATTAATTACAGCTGGCAAGGCACACCATGTTGTCTTCGTATGTGTGTTTTTCACCGTGAGTGACTGTAATCAAGACAGCTGAGCTGAATAACTTACTTCATATCTGTATTCAGAGGTTGTTTGAAATTAGAAAGAGCAAATATGAATCCACATTTGTGGAATATTTGTGGATCAGTTGCCTGTCTATTTGTCCATCACATTAAATTAGCGACTTCTCTCCTACTCATTGATGGATTTTTGTCCAATTCATGATAAGGCTGATATATAGGAAAAAATCCATAAATATGAGGTGCAGCTGTGATATATATCATTATTGGGATAGGAGATGACTTACGGGGGGCGGCATGGTGGTGCAGTGGTTAGCGCTGTTACCTCACACCTCTGGGACATGGGTTCCTGTCTCTGCTTGGGTCACATGTGTGTAACATTCCAGGATAAGTGGGTTGGAAAATGGATGGATGAGATGACTTATATTGGGATATGAGATTTTGATCACATCACACAGCCCTAACTGACTACATTGCTGCCCAATCTCCAGCGTAATGGTGAAGAGCGTGGATGATGTAATTTACAGATTTACTGTGGCACCAAACTATCACCTGTGGAATCACCTATCGCCCCTGGCTAGGCAATAATAATGAGCTTCCTCTCTGCTACTTGCACTGCCCCCAAGTGACAACCGCCTAAGTAAGTAAGAGCTGCCTCCAAATGACAACTGCCTAAGCAAGTAAGTCAGACAATTGACAAAGACAACAGGAAGCATGAGCGCCACACTCTGTTTGCTTTGGTCACTGCAGCTCCCGGTTTTTCACAGCTCATTTAAGTGATTGCAAAACCTGACAAAAGACACAGAAAATATAAGCCCTGAGTCCACTGTTAAAGGCACTATTGTGCATGTCTGATTTACTGTGAAAACAAAATCATTAAAAGAATGCATCTGTCAAATTTATTAAAATTGAATATGAGGTTGGGATTTTCATGAGGCCACACAAATGCTTTGATTCAGTTCTTTAAATGACACTTTGATTAATTATCTTCCACTTAAATAAGGTATCCTCTTAACATTTAATTAAACCCAGTGATATTTCCATCTGACTGTCCTTTTAGATCTTCCATTATTCTGACATCCCCTATTCAGTTAATAAACCCAAAGCATTATACTGCATTCCACAATTTTTATATTTTTAATTGAAAAGATTTTTAGGCAGATGTATATTATATATTTTAAGCATTTTCCATGACTGTCTGGAGGTTTTGCCACTGTGGGTAACAGTGGATAGCAGGTGTGCAAAGCAAGGACACAGGGTTAGCTGGGGCTTGTAATCTATGAACTCATGCCCAAATCAAGAAGACACGCCCACAACATGTTAATTAGCCACTCATCTGCTCCATCCCTTCACTGGCTCAGGGGCCATAGAAGGAAATGGTAGCTCAGCTCTAAAGCGATTGAATGATACTTCTTTCGTTAAGCTATTGTGTCCATTCATGGTATGCATGATCCCGTCATTGCTGCTACTGTCATCCTCATTAGACGGGCTCACTCACCCGCAGCTGGTTTCCAAGAGACTGTCCCCGACCTGTAGGGAGGCCATGCCGAAGTCTGCTATACGGATGTTGTTCTTCTCGTCCAGAAGCAGGTTCTCTGGCTTCAGGTCCCTGTGGCTGTGAGGGAAAAGTGTGAGAAGAGTGAGGAGAGTTTGGTGGGACTTCAGGACACATGCGAGGTTTAAGGTATGCAGACACTACAGAACAAGACCTGCATAACCA
Source organism: Pollimyrus isidori (assembly GCA_019775955.2). Lineage (NCBI taxonomy): Eukaryota > Metazoa > Chordata > Actinopteri > Osteoglossiformes > Mormyridae > Pollimyrus > Pollimyrus isidori. The sequence goes on from JABFDZ020000008.1 coordinate 25,631,404, forward strand.
ACCCCATTCAATCAGAGCCACAAAGCCCATTATGGCTCCTCTAGGGCCCTACCTAATCAAACTGGGACGTCAACCTTACAAAAGCAACAAATGTGTTCAAGGCAGCCATAACTACAGCCAATTTCCCCTGTTTCTCATAACATCAAAGGCATATCTAGGGATAAGATCCCTGCTGTTTTTACATTAGCAAAAAATAACAAGAACTGACAAGGTATTTAGAAAATAATTTATCCTACTCCCATTTTCTATTAAATGGTGACTTTTAGCATATAAAAGATGAATCCCCAAAAAGGGTTTGCGGAGATTAAATACAATCTGGGTTCATCTTCTATTATAAATTGAACGTTAACACAAGTTGAGGTTCTCTTAAATCTAGTTTATCCTTGCATTACAAGCTAAACACTGTACCTGATTGGGAGAGCTCCATGTTCTTACATGCTCCTGATTGCATATCCTAGTATTATCATGCTGTGGTTAAGATTCATACTGAGATAACAGCTCAATATTCCTGCTCTGATTTTGTACAGCATAAAATACGAGAAACCTTTTAAACTTCCTTTAAAAGGAGAGCACTGCCACTTTGACTGATCCGCCACATCTGCTCCTGTCTGTCCTGGATGCTGTCAAACTCACTGAGATCACAGACGGCAAATGACTGGCAGTGAGGCTCCAGTGAAGTGGCTGCGCATGCTGATTATGGCATTCATTCAGCCCCCTGGATTAATAAAGGTGATAGTCCATCCTTATTGCTCTCTGCCTGCTGTCCTTAAAAACATCTGGTATTTCCTCAGTGCTTGGGAAGCTTAGAGCAGCCACAACAAACCATGCCGTGATGCTCCCACTGTGTTCGTGTTGTACTCAACGGGAGGGTGAGGTACTCCACAAGCAGAGTACAACTTACTCATAATTAGCAAATGCATCTAATTACAAAATCAGCCAACCAGAACTGATTAGATAAGCTTTCTTTTGTTATTCTCATGTCAGTTTATATCAACACATTAATACTATCTGCCATCTTCTGCCTGCCAAGACATTCATGAGTTACACCACAAATGTGTGCTATAGACAAGGCTGACAAAAGCTGCTAAATTGTTGTATATTATAAAGATCTGTGTTTTTTTTAGCAAGTTCAAGTTGCTTATGATGTTAATTTTTTAAACAATTTTTCATTTTTTTTTTGGCAGGAAATCTCAGTGACACCACAGTGAACAGGCATCGGTCTGACAGAGGCATCCCACTCAACTGAATCTCTGTTTAATGGTGTTTGATAGGAGGGACGTCGTGGAACTGTATACTTACATCTGCTGCATTTGGTCAGAAGGGGATCTCACCCAAACTTCAAGTCAAGTTTCTTTAATCGGCGCAAACTTTACATTTTGGTGAATGTATGTGTAACCTTTTCGAACATTGTAGCAAACCAACAACGCTTGGGAATCTGAGTCAAACTTTAGTTGCACTTTTAGCAGGTCTCACAGCTGGAGGCTCTTAGGAAAGGTGTCATGGGGGTGGGTGAGGGTTTGGGTTAGGGCTTCTCTCCATTTACCACACAGCCTCAGCACTCAGGGAGCTGCTGACCAAAAACTGTCTTCAGGACATCAATTGGCTCAGAAAGTGAATGGGCTCAAGGCTGAAAGGAATGTTCTTTACCTACCAACTATCAGCCATTAGCGGCTTAAGTGGAAATGAATGCTTAATATGATTTGTTCAGGTAAGATGGAGGTCCTGAATGCTTCCCGGTTCTTCTCTCAGTCAGCCATTCTGTATTAGAATTGCAATTGCCTATATTATTTAAAGCTTTTAGCTAGAATAAAATGCAATACACATGACCCGGGGGAGACATAGACTTCATTTATGTTCTTTATGTTCTTGATTTAGATACTTTAACCTTTTTAACACAACTACAACAATGACACAAGTAGTTTTAGGAGACTAGAAGGAAATATCAAGCACTGTTGTATCCCCTTTCTAACACTATGGGAAAGACCACCAAAACACTGCTCACAGATGTGTATGAATGCTCAGCTCTCTATCCAAAAAATGGGACTATTATTTCATTACAGTTCCTCTTATAATTTTAAAACAATTACATGCATGCTAATGGACAAATAGTTTGATCAAAATTCATTTACTTCAGTCTTTGTGGGATTATATAATTAAGCAGATGCATACAAATGATCCTGAGGGTCATTCCTGCCTGCTATAGCCATTCTATGTAGCCAATTCATTATGTGGCTCTATGCTGTTCCCACAACCCTGACCAGGTTAAATGGTTAGAAGATGGATGAATAAGAGAAGACCATTTACTGTGATATCATTATGACATTGATAGATTAATATGTCTGTATCTCTTTGTAACAGTGTGAACCAATCAATGTGTCAAGCACATAAATTCCGATGCCCCTACATTCAGTAAAATACAGGAATTCTGAATTGTCCTCTTGCTTGCAGGAATGTTACAGCATAACTACTTCATGTTACTCAAACTCTCAGAATTAAGCAGAAACAGATATAAAACCAATTAAGAACAGACATGTATCTCACAACAGTAAATGTTTCCCATCAGAGATGTTGCGAGTGACCTATAGTCATCCCAGTGGTACTAAAAGACACAGAGTCTGGTGGTCGCTTACTCAGGTTGTGGTGGAGGCTCTGTACATAGTTCCTCACCATATGGAGTGACTGTGACAGAAGTCCAACGCCGACATGATCTGCCGAAAGAACTTCCTGGCTTCCTTGGGTGTTAACCTGCCCTTCTTTACCAGGTAGTCAAACAGCTCCCCCCCAGACACGTGCTCCAGGACCAAATACCTGGACAGAAATAAAACAATTAAGAAAGGCACCCAATTTCCCCACAGATGACTGTTTCATTTTCCCATGCTGATACTGGTATCTCTGAGAACTTCCTCTTACCTTTATGTTTTTCATGATCATTGTTAGATCTTTTGAACTGGCAAACTGAATGTCACTTTATTTGAAGCCAACCATTGCCCCAGACAAGTGAGAAGCCTCTTCACTGCTTTTTATTAGACTGTCTTACACTAGGGTTGGGCAATATGACCTCATTGACTAATTGAACATTTTGCCTCGATTACAATTAATTAACAATTATTTTTTTGTTTTGTTAGTTTTTTTTGCCCTCATATTTTATTGACAAGGCCTTCACTGTAAATATGCTGAACTATTAAAGCTGATATTTTTTTATAATGAAAGACTATACATCTTATCTTTAAGATTTTAAAATAACTGAAGAAAACACACACAAATAAACCATTATGGTTATTCACTGAATATTTAAAACAGCTAAATTCAAGGCAGAAATTCCTTGAAATGAAAATGTCTTATGAAAATACAGTATAAAGTAATAAAGTATGGTGTATAAAATACAGCTGACTGTAGTTTCACTACTGCATCTCGTAGGTTCGTTTTTGTCAATTCACCATAAACTTGGGCAAGTCTATATTCGTAGTTGAGAGAAAATGACTGTCTTTTCCCATTGTGTTCCCTGTGCGTTAGCCCCAGGTAGCTAGCCATAAGCAAATGGGTTACCGAAAGGCAAAGTAGGCAAGTAACAAGAAGAAGAATTACTATCATTATAATTTTTTCCACATGTTATGTATAAAAAGACCCAAAAGGAACACTAAGCTGACTACTAAAGTAAATTATTTTAACAGTGTGCGTGCAGGAACGATTCTGCCCCAAGCCCTTTAATCCATATAAGTGGCTGATCACTATAACCATGATCACTATAAACAGTTTCCACTGTATTTTAAGAATTGATAGTTTTGAAATTGATTGGTGTTATTACCTTTGGCAGCTGAAACTGTTTTTCCACAGTGTTTACATTTGACCTCTTTTTATTAGTTTTTTTTGTTTTTGTTTTTCTTTTTGTTCCACTACCTCACTGACAGACCACAATTCGTCAGGTTGCGTGACTGTGTGTCAGATGGGGTAGTCTGCAGCACGGGGCACCTCAAGGGACGGTACTCTCCCCATTTCTGTTCACCCTGTACACAGCTGATTTTAAGTACAACTCCCATCAGTGTCACCTGCAGAAGTTCTCAGATGACACTGCCATGGTTGGTTGTGTGTCCGGGGAGAATGAGCAGGAATACAGGGGGGTCATTACTGACTTCGTGGACTGGTGTAAGGTAAACCAAAGGAGCTGGCGCTCAATCTCAGATGGAACCATCCAGCGCACTCACCTGTGAACATCCAGAGTTCGAACATCGAGATTGTGGACACTTTTAAATACCTGGGTGTCCAGCTGAATAATAAATTGGACTGGTCAAAGAACACAGTTGCCCTCTATAGAAAGGGCCAAAGTCGCCATTACTTGTTGAGGTCCTTTGGGGTGTGTGGTGAACTCCTATGGACTTTTTATGACGCAGTAGTAACCTCAGTAGTTCTCTACGCTGTTGTGTGCTGGGCAGGGAGCAGCTTGGACAGAGATAGAAAAAGACTTAGCAAGCTTATTAAGAGAGCTGGTTCTGTCCTGGGCAGTACACTGGACACCATCAAGGAGGTGGCGGACAGAAGAATGCTATTAAATTGCCATCCATTATGGATAACCCCTCCCACCCCCTGCACCACACTGTGGAGCAAATCCTTCAGCTCAAGACTGTTACACCCACAGTGCAAAGAGGAGAGCTTTCTCCGATCATTCCTCCCCACAGCCATAAGACTGTACAACACATCACTGGCATTGTGTATGTTTTTTCTTTATATTTTGCTAATATTACTAATACTTTACTAATATTTATACAGTTGTGATATTGTTATTTTATTGTTTTTAATTGTCTATATTACTTCTTATATTTATATACATATATTTACATATATGTTCTATATATGTTTTTATATTGCTATATTTATATTATATTTTATATTGTTTGTTTATTTATACTATATGGCTGATCCTATGGATCATGTTATACGGTCTTTTTTACTAATGCTGCTGTTTCTTAGAAATTTCCCCATTGTGGGATTAATAAAGTCAATCAATCAATCAATCAATCAATCAATCAATCAATTCACTAAAGCCACAATGTGTTGAAATGACAGGCACAGCGTTTTTCTGCTCAAGTTGGTCAGTTTCAGTGTTTGAGTTCCCCTCCATGCTGCTTCCATGTCACAGACTGGACACGGCAGAGTCATGTGACAAGACACGCTTTATTATGTGTTTAAGGGGATAGTACTTGAACACACACTTGGGAAAGTATTAATAGATTTTTTTAGTATTAACAGATTTAAAAAAAATAAAATTAATTAAGTAATTCTGATTAATCTTTAATTATTTTCCCAGCCCTATCTTACACAGAGGAAGACTAGTCAGGACACATCATAAATTTTAATCCTAAAATTGTAGATTTTTAATTTTATAGGCTTTTTTTAGCTACCTATAGTAGTACTTACCATCTTTGTCTGCTACAGAGTCTCTCACAATCATGGGTGATGTTATCAGCTTAGGTCAACATTAGCACATAATTGCTGATGGCACGATACGCCAAGACAGACAAGATATCAAAGTGTAATCCCATCCTTGCTGAGGAAACGATGTAAGATAGCACCAATGATGCAGACAAGTGGCTATGCCACTTCTAATTCAGGAACAACTGAAAAGGATGCACGCGAGCAACTACTGGCAGAGGAGTCATTTACACAGCAAATTCAGTATCAGTAAACTGTTGAATTAACTGCCAATTTTGGTGCATAAAGCATGAAAGTAGAACATTTCTCCCCCAGTGAAACATTTCACAGACACGACAGAGCTATTTATCTATGCCAAGCGAATATAACACATAAGAATATATAAATAACCGAATGAATCAGAGCAGCAGCATGTTTATCAATTATTAAAGGCCGCATTTAAGTAAAACCGCAGGAGCGCGCCTGGAAATTGAGCAGTAAAACTAGTCTGGTATTTATGTAAATCGGCACATGCATATGCATGAAGTTATAAGAGAACAGTGTATTGTACAAATACAAAAAAGGAAAAAAGAATTATGCTAATATTTGAGATCATTTCTGGGTGGTCATTTATTAATAGCAATCTTGGTAATAGCTAGTATTTAAATATTGATGCAGAATGAGCAGGATGCCACTCAACTTAGTAAACAATCTTTTTGTGACATGACAATGTTGGCAAAATAAAGAAACTGCCTTTTTGCTAGCACAATATATTTTGTAATTATATAATATTTCATAGGTTTAGATTTTATGAACAACACATTACTGTTACTATGTACTGTAGTTGTCCAAGTTAAGCTTTGCTAAATATGGAAATGTAAAGTTCTTGCATATTAACACTATCATGTTAACAATGCCTTATACCTCATTATTTCACAGGTGTAATTTGTTAATAGATTTGGCACCTAGAAATAGCATAGAGTGAAATATTTGGAATCTTTACCCATTATTTGTTATAGGAAAGACTATAATTTTTTGCAGGTCCATCCAAGTAATCCCAGTTAACCTCCCAAAAATATCCATAATACTCAAAAAATCTATTTCAGCTAAATGCTTTAAACACCAATCACCTGATTAGCAAATGGTGAGCGAAGTAATAAATATAAATATGCAGTAGACATTTCATTTATATGTTAAAAAAATTATGTATCTCATTATGTGTTTGAGTGATGCTCCAGTGTCCTTTCTAAGTGTTTGTCTAATTCGTAAATGAGACATGGCCACATCATACCGTTTACATCATTTTCTATCAACCTACAATGAGAACTGCTGCCTATCAGTAAAGAAGTGATTCTGAACAGATTTGCATTTACTGAAATTTGCCCATTAAAGTCAAGTCAAAAAAATCTTGCTGTAAAAATGGATGGGATTATAAAGCTAACAGATATCATTAAGATATGACAGAACATTATACATACCCCACAGGGGAAATGTTCTGTTGTCTAGCAGAATTAAGAAAACAAATAAATCCTAGCATAACAATTTCCCCAAAATAAAACAATCCATCCATCCATCCATCCATCCATCCATCCATCCATCTTCTGCCGCTTATCCAGGGTAAAGTCGCAGGGGCAACAGTCAGAGAAGGATGCCAAGACATCTAACTCCAACATTGCTGCTGCTCCTCCGCATCGAATGGAGCCAGTTGAGGTGGTTCAGGTATCTACCTCCGATGCCTCCATTACGGCTCCCCAAGAAGGTATTTCGGGCATGTCCAACTAGGAGGAGGCCCCGGGCAGAGTTAGGACAAGCTGGAGAGATTATCTCTCTCGGCTGGCATGGGAACGCCTTTGTATTTCCCCGGTGGGGTGGTCAATTAAATAAACAAACTAACAAATAAATAGCTAAAACATGTACGGTACAGTGCGAGTGGTAGAAGTGAAACTGAAACATGCCTTTCAAACATGGAGGTGCAGGTACAGCAGTGTGGCGGTAAGTCAATGAAAGTCGAGTTAGTGTCGCTTGAGCTGGGTGGGGTTAGGGACATGGAGACCGGAAACATTGAACAAACTAATTGCAGCAGGTGCTTGGGAGACATGAGGCTCTGGCTGAAGATACTTCTCAACTCTGTCAACTATTTGTTCAAGGAGCCTGGCCCTCATTCTTCAGAATGGAGTTCATCTCATTTTCAGAGCTTGCTTTCCCCAGAAGTTTGTTCAGTCTACCAGCCTCCTTCACCAACAAATGACAAAATAGTTTCCTGTACTTTCATTTTGATTCCTTCTGTGTTGTCGTGCCAGTCCAGCATATCCTTCACAGCAAGGTACCGTTACTACATTTTATGCTTGGATGGGAACAGTGGTCAGAAGTTCCTGCTCCATCTAAAATTCACCGCCAGCTACTTTGTCTTTCTGACGTTGAGATGCAGGTTGCTCTTCTTACACCACCTAACAAAATTCTACAGCAGTCTTCTCTTCTCCTCCTTTTTCAGTGACAAATCCCACAATTGCAGAATCACCAAAGAGTTTATGGGAATGTCATAAGAGTAGTACCTGACGTCTGTGGTCAAGACAGGATTGGTTATACAGTAATACTGCACCCTACAGTGTCCCTGTGATGCTAGAGCACCAGCTTCTGTGTTATCTTCATTATATAAGATAGTACAGTATGTTGTGATTAGGAGTATTGGAGAATCCCTTCTTGTGCATTTTGTAGTCATAGAAATAGATTTAGCATGTACTGCACAATCTCTGCTAGAAGGAATACACTCAGGTTTCAAGAACTCTAGGAATGATGCCATCAGGCCCTGCTTCCTTGCCCATGCCCATCTGTCCGGACCCACTTCCAACCTCTGCACCTAACACATCTAACCATAATGCATTGCGTCAGGATCAGAATGCGTGGCTTAAGCCGGTACTGTAAGCATGGCGAAGGCACCCAATGACTGGACTGGGGAAACAAACTGAAACGCAGACTTAATACAGAGACCTAATGACAAAAACCAGAAACAGCTGATCATATGGGGATCCCACAGGATGTTAATGGGGGGGGCATGGGACATAGAAGGAGAGGAGGATTGGGGCAGGACAGGGGTATGGTTGGGATAAGATCTTTGACATACATACATATATCCATATATATATCCATCCCATGCCCAAGTTTTAATATATCATGGGAACATTTTACTAATGTAATCGTGCCTACATTTTACTTCAGGAATTAATTAAGAAAATGTTATATTATATTATACACAATATATATAATTTTTATCATTATGTCATGAGCGGGGCTCCACAGGAAAATGCAAGTAATGAGCAGCCAAATTATTAATTGCTGTTGCCACCTCGGTTAAATTGCGTCATTCATTCATTTATTCATTCATTCCTATATTGGCCACTTCATTTGACAATCAAAAATTTAAAAAATGAAGTGCATTTATCTGTTGTACCACAACCAGGAGAGCCCAGTGTCGCAGGGTTAGCCTCTCCAAAGCTGGCTGTAGTTGTACACGTATCTGCAGGAACATAGCGTGGTGTAACCTGTATCTACTAACAAGTGTTTTGTTATCAAAGT
>JABFDZ020000008.1:25659089-25686664 GCA_019775955.2 Pollimyrus isidori
CTTTGGTAAGATATATCTTCAGAATCTTCTTAGCGCGCTAAGAGTGTTCGTTATCGAGAAACTGGGCCCTGGTCAGTTAAGTTGCAGAGGGGGGTTGTTAATCAGTTTCAACTGCTTTGGTGTTAATGAAAGTAACAACAGGTGCACTAACAGGGGCAACAATGAGACAACTCCTGTTGGTTTAACAGGTGGAGGCCACTGACACCTTTCTATCCTCATGTTTTCACTAGTTTTGCATTTGGCTACGGTCAGTGTCACTACTGGTAGCATGAGGCGATACCTGGTAGTCCAACTCCTCCAGGATGGTTTATCAATATGTGCCATTGCCAGAAGGTTTACTGTGTCTCCCTTGCCCAGTCTCAAGGCCATGGAGGACATGCCAGGAGATAGGCAGTTACTCTAGGTGAAATTGACAGGGCCGTAGAAGGTCCTTAACCCTTAAGTAGGACCAGTATCTGTGTCTTTGTGCAAGGAAGAATAGGAAGAGCACTGCCAGAGCCCTACAGAATGACCTCCAGCAGGCCACTGATGTGAATGAGCTGAGCAAACAATCAGGGACAGACTTCATGAGGGTGGCCTGAGTACCTGACGTCCTCTAGTGGGCAGTGCTCACTGCCTAGGCCCGTGAATTGGCTGGTCCGCCACTGGTGCCCTGTGCTTTTCACAGATGAGACCAGGTTCACCCTGAGCACATGTGACAGAAGTGAAAGGGTCTGGAAAAGCCACGGAGAACATTATGCTGCCTGTGATATTGTTCAGCAATACCGTTTTGGTGATGGGTCAGTGATGGTCTGGGAAGGCATATCCATGGAGGGACACACAGACCTCTGCAGGCTAGACAACGACACCTTGACTGCCATTAGGTGTAAGGATGAAATCCTTGGACGCATTGTCAGACCCTATACTGGTGAAGTGGGTCCTGGCTTCCTCCTGGTGCATGGCAATGCTCGGCCTCATGTGGCGAGAGTATGCAGGCAGTTCCTGGAGGATGAAGGAATGGATACCATTGACAGGCCCCCATGCTCGCCTGACCTAAATCCAATGGAACACCTCTGGGACATTATGTTTCAGTCCATCCGATGCCACCAGGTTGCACCTCAGACTGTCCAGGAGCTCAGTGATGCCCTGGTTCAGATCTGGGAGGAGATCCCCCAATCACCATCCGTCGTCTCATTAGGAGCATGCCCCGACATTAGCAGGCATGCCTACAAGCATGTGAGGGCCATACAAACTACTGAGTACGATTTTGAGTTGCTGCAATGAAATTTCCCCAAAATGGACCAGCCTACCGCATTATTTTTTCAGTTTGATTTTCAGGGTGTCTTTGAATTCAGCCCTCTGTAGGTTGATCATTTTCATTTCCATCAAATGATGTGGCATCCTTTCCTTCCAAACATATTACCCAGTCGATAGCAGTATAGATACACAGCATTATTTTTTCCCCATGGAGATCTGATGTGTTTTCAAAGCGTTCCTTAAATTTTTTTTACATACAAGGCCCACAAAAAAGTGTTTGGTTTTGTACTGTTAAAAATATCATATTCACCTCCATACTGTATTCACCATCACTTACCTCTCCAATCATATTGCAGTCCCCCCTCCCCAGGTCAGAATACCTGAAGTACGGCTGTCACCACGGTCACTGCTGCTGTGCCGCCCCTGGGCTGGCACCTCCCTTACCAGGCCACATCACACCCCCAATATACCTAAACACAAGGTGGAGTGCCAGGGGAGGAGGTTCTGGGCCTGGCCTGCCCTGTCCACTGGAGTTACTGAGTGGGAAGCAGCACATGGTCATGGTTACATAAACATTTAATTAGCAGATTGGAGATGCCCTGTGCCTTTATTATCTCGAAATGTGACCAATAATTTTGTCCTTTTTACCCCCCGTCTAAACTGTTTCTCAAGCACACTCGCTCATCTCCAGTTCTTGACTGCTGTCTGTGGCCTATTCCCTGCAAGTCTCTCGGCCAAGTCTCACGCGAATTGGAAACATGTCTGGCAATGCATTGCATCGTATCGTGTCAAACTGTACTGCAATGCAATAGTGGTGAATCACATCGTATCGCACCAGTACAGTACACCGCCAGACAAATGAATACCAATTTGTATCTTTGAAGATCCAATTCCTTGTCGCCGGAGCGTCACCCTCAAGGGTTGTTCCATCGCTGTAAGTATTGTACCTTTTAGGGTAGAGAAATGGACTAAGAGAAACATTTTTGTACCATCAGGGGTACATTAATGTTGTTTGCACTTTGGGGATGTTCCTCAGAGTCCAGTTCTGTACCTTAAATTAGACTGAAAATTACATTTACCTACAGCTAGGTGTCATGATCCGCGTCCTCCCTCCCGACTCCAGCCCTATGTGTGACCACGCCCATCTCGTTTCCTCCTGTGATTCCCTTAATTGTTATCATCCGTAGGCGATTGTCGCACGCCAGTCTCGTGATCTGTGTCTAGAGTATTTAGTCTGTGTCTTGTGTTGAGTCCAGTGAGCGACATTAACGTTACCTCTGTTGATGTTCCCTGTGGTTTTTGGTAATAAACCCGTGTATCCCGTCAGCTTTGGATTCCTGCTGGTTATTCGCCGACCCGACTACCCGCATTGTAACACTAGGGTACAATTGGCAGTCCTTTGAGATAACTCTTTTTTCAACAGTGTAGTTGCTTCATATGTATAGTACTGTGCAAAAGTCTTAGGGAGTCACATAAAATGATGTTTAAATGATCTTCATGTTGGTGTAAATCTATGTCAGGGGTGTCAGACTCCAGTCCTGGGGGGCCGGAGTCCTGCACATTTTTGGGTTTCCCCTCGTTTACCACACCTGATTCAACTCCTTGTGCTAATTACTGTACCACATGGCTGTTGAGCTGAATCATTTATGGTGGAACAGGGAAAGAACTAAGCTACACAGGGCTCCGACGCTCCAGGACTGCAGTTTGACACCCCTGATCTATAACATTATGTCTGTCAAAGTGTGTCAGCTTAGCCATTTCATAACATCTCTTAAAATTACGACTGTATTTTCAGTACTCATCCAATATACCCATGTGTTTTTTTGACTCGACCACTACCTCGTCTGGCTAATCAATACCCCACTTTTATTTAACAAATCTAATTAATTAATTAGCAGAAATTTAGCAAACACATACTGTAGAATGGCTAAAGTGCCCCTAAGGAGAGGTTTGGGAACCAAAGCAGAGTTTACCTAGTCACCCAAAAATATATCAAAAACTTTTTGTAGAATAGATACATTTCTTGTTCATTTTCATTGTGTTACCATTAATTTTTTTTTCCAGAGCAAATATACACATAATACCAAGATAAACAGCCATGAACATTTTCTTCGACTGCCAAAGACATTTGCTCAGTACTGTATCTTTAGTGTATTGGATCGTTGGGATCATTGGGAAACCTCTGTGATGCATATGTACATTCCTAATAACTAGTATATGACCACTAATTTGCTTTTAATTAAAACTAAGTTTGTGGTTAATTAATACATTAAGTGATTAATAACCACTAAGTGGTTCAGGATTAGCCTCATCCTGGGTTGTTCCCTTTATTTAGCCTCTGGGATAGGTTCTGGACCCTGAATAGGATAGCAGTTACAGAAAATGGATGGATGGATAGATGGATGGATGGATGGATGGATGGATGGATAGATATATCAGGATTAATTAAGAGCAGACTAGTATATTATTTGTGCCCCCTCAAGTAAAGTGTCACAGGGTCTAATTTAGGATGCGGCTGAGCTAGTGAAAGGGACAGAGTTAATTTTCAAACTTTACTCGTTGCATCAGCCCTTTGACTAAATACAGCAGGATAAGCAGTAGATGAAATAGTGCTCCAGTTAGGGAGCCAAGTGAGCCCTTTAAATTCCCCTCTACAAACATGCGGGACACTTCATTATTCTGAGCAACAGAGCAAACTTGCATATAGATACAAATGTAATGATGCCTGATTACTGCCAGCCTAGTGTTTGAGAACGGGAGGAATGGACTGTTCACCTTTAACCCCAACTGCACGCTCATGCAACATATATTGACTGATCAATGTCATTTTATATACATGCTTCCCACTCAACTGCTCCTAATGGAAATTCAATTACATTTTAAATGATCTGAATCGATTTGTGCTGTGCAGGGAGCCAAAAAAAGCCTATTTAATTGAAACTCAATGCTGGGTCAAAGAGTGGTAGAGGGTAATTACTTGGAATCTTGGGCTCTAAATCATTGCGACACATGTAGCTGGGGCAACATGCTCCTTTTCAAGGAAGATGGTGCTTAACTGCTTTTATATCAGCTCAATTTGAGTAGATTCCAACTCTTTAAATGGAACAGCAGCCCGTCACACGTTTAGCACCCTGTGAATCAGTCGATTCTCTTGATTAAACAAGACACCTGTTTTTAAAATATTGTGAACAATACATGGAGAGTAATAAATGCTGAGAAAGAATTTTATGTAACACTGCCTTTTTATCTTGCTTTGCTTGGAGACTTTTTCAGCCAGTTAGAAAAGGCTTTTAATTTAGATTCAGGCTTTTAGATCTGACCTATGAAATTACTGTGAAAATGGCCAAATCTATGATTAGACTTCATCATTGTGCTGAAAGCAGTGAGGCATCTGGGCTTTATGGTTAGTGCGAGCTGGTATAAATGGAATAGTGGAAATATCCTCAGCTCACATTTTTATTATATTTTTTCAGAAATGCCTAGAGGCCCAAGTAAGTGCAGATGCTTATCGTTGTACATCATGTGACACAGCATTCCTGCAGTAAACATAATCACTAAATTTTAATAATCGTCTCACCTGCAACTGAAAATAAACCATCTACGTCATCTGTTAAAATGCAAAAGAAGCAAACTGCAAGATGTCTAAACAATACAGAATAACTTCTCTATCGAAGACTCTACAAAAGAAAATATAAAAAGAGAAATATACGTATTTCCCTTTTCATCCAACCTGCAGTTATGTGAGGTATAATAACATTGAATAGCGCAATCAGTCCGGGTAAGAAAAGCCCTGGAGAACGGCCTTGACCTGGCATAATCAGATGAGTACATGAGACAGAGGAAGGTGTGTGTGGAGGCAAAGCCTGTGGCTAGATACTGAGGAAGGCCCTCACACTGTAAGTTCTTCCGTTGTGGACCGACTCCCCCAGAGCTTCCCATCACTAAACAAAGACAATACCATACAGTTGTATCTGTACTCAAACAACGTTCCCGACCACCGCTGCAGTAAAATCCATAACCCTCGCGCAGCCTTTGGACAGCCAGTTATTAATGCATTATTAATCTTGTCCCTGACTGAGCCTTTCACAACAAGCTGCATGAATTGAGGCCAGTGGTTCATCTGCAGCTTCACACAGCAGCACCTGTCTAATGCATGTATTCGAAAGGCAGGGCTGGCCTGTCAGCGTCCTGCCCCCCCCCAGCCCTTCTCCTCGCCACCTCTCGCTCCCCCCCCCCCTCCTCATTCACCAACACACTGTGCAGACGGGAGGCACAGGTGTGCAGTGCCGCTTTGGGAGACAGATGCTGGCAGAGGGTGACAGGGGATGACTCACTGAGGATAGCCATCATAAGTGTAATAGGCAGAGTGATGTGGATGAGGGGAGGAGAGAGGGAAAGGGTACCGGCAGGCAGGGTGAGGCGCCGGGGAGGCAGGCCGGCGGAGACAGTCGGTGAGATACCGGGAGAGACTGGCAGGCAGAGACAGGGGGAGCGACAGCCGGGATGAGGCAGCAGAAGAGATAAGATAGTCGAGACAGAAGGTGAGATACCGGGAGAGACTGGCAGGCAGAGACAGGGGCAGCGACAGCTGGGCTGAGGCAGCAGGAAAGACAGGCAGGGTGAGAAAATGGGAGAGACAGGTGGGCTAAGATGGCAGGAGAGACAGGGGAGAGACAGACAGAATGAGACAGACAGAACGACAGGCTGGCTGAGACAGCTGAGGAGAAATGCCAACATTCACATGCTTATAGGAAACTCCATTCCCCTAATAACAAAGCAAAAATTTGTGCTTTCAGAAAAATAGCAAATACAAAACAAAACAGGCAAAACCAACAAGACATCAAACAGAAAGGGCTGAAATCGAGAGCAGCGGTTCGCCAGAAAAGCTTGTGCAGTTTCATGCGGGTCAGTGCCGGAAACCCTGTGATTAATAGTGTCTCAGGCCGTCCACCACACACATGAACATGGTCAGACAGACAAAAAAAAAAAAGAGCGGCTGTCGTCCAGCTCTGCCCGATCCTCTTGCCGATGCTTCTCTCAAGACTGCAGTGTGAGGCTAGGCTTTCAAGGGTCACCCTGTGGCCACGCTCCATCACCAGCCTACAAGATGGCTCAGGCTCGGAAAAAACATAATGAACCAGGTAACTCATTTACATTTATGGATATTTAATACCGTAGTTTTCCAAAATATAACATGTTAATTTTAATGCTTTACTGCTATTCTCGTGTTCATCTGAAAATGGCAGAGAGGCTCTGTGCTTCTGTTCCTTCCAGCTGCTTTAGATGTCTGCACACTAAGCAGTAGCTCCTTATCTTGGCCAAAGCTTCATATTGCTGATGGCCAGGCAGCAGAGGAGAGAACATATGAAAGTCATCCATTTTATTTTGTTTCTCCCTCTATAAACTTTGCAGATAAAAGCTTACCGCAGCATGCTAGACCACAAAAGAGAAGATCTATAGTTGAGATCTATCGTCATTTTGTTGGGTAGGGGGTAGGGGGATGGACAAAGGAAACACTGGGACAGAAAATTATAGAACTGCCATCCTGGTTGTCAAGATAACAAGATTAGGGTCAGCTGTGACTCATCCAATGCATAGACACGATTGCAGCCTCATTTGTCATTTGGCAGAGCTTATGAGAACGAAATAATATAATATTGCAAATGTACACAGGACAATACAACTGTATAGTTGTATGGATTCATTCTCTGCAAACCCAAAAGGTAAGAGAACATCATCATATGATCACATGCTGGACTGTCATGGTGTCATGGTGTACTGCTGAATGTGATATTTCTGGGCCCCCGAAATATATATGGTAAGATGACAACACACACGCAAATTAACCAGACAATTGTGCTGCAAAGGCAAAGACACCAAAAATGGGACGAGTGACATCCCAAATTGCAGTCCTTCTCCCTCTTGACCTCTTTTTGTCTTTGGCTACATGCATGATGAGGTAACTGGGACAACCTGTAGGACAATGATGTTCAAACTGGTCTTATGGTCAAAAGGCTGCTGTTTTAAGTCCCAGGAGAGATCCAGCTTTTGTTCCAAGGAACTAGCTAGTTCCTTTGGTAAAATACTAAGCTGTATACACTGGCAAAATTGCTAGCTGTCTGGTTTGCAGAGTTATTTGATAAGCAGCTACATAATACATTACAAATCGAAGCAGAGCAGTAACCTCGTTTTAATCACAAAGAGCTGCTTCACCTCCAGGGACCTCAGGCTGCGGTACATTTGCCTGGATCCTCATCCCTCCGTCCCCTTCATCCCATCTGGCTTTGAAGTGTCCATAATAAGGGGTGAAAAATGTGAAGGACTTCCAGATATTCAAACCTGGGGCAGGGCAGTGAGTCCAATATGAGTAGAATTAAGAAAATTACTTTAAATGGTTTCAAGTGGGGAAAATCCCAGTGTGGGCTCAGATTTTGTACCTTTGAGGTGACACTGGATATCTCCAGGGGATCGTAAAAACATACAGATGGGTAAAAAATTAAGGCATGTAGGTCACTTTTGATAATCGCCTTAGCTAAAGTAAAGTTAAGGGGGGGTGGGGGGCACAAAAAATGCCAAGCGGTTCAGTTATTATGCAAGACCTGCAGACAAAGGCATAAATAATCAATCAAGAGGACTGAATAAAATCCAACAGATTAAAACCGGATATAAACTGACGAAATCAATGGGAAAACAATGGACCACCGTGAGCAGATTACTTCTGGTTAACTGGGTCCAGAATTATTGGACTGTTCTGCTCCAAACGCTGGATTCTGAGCCAGTAAAAGGGATTGCGGGGAAGGCAGTGGGGGTGGGCTTCTGATTCGTGAAACAATTTAGCCCATTAAAATATAATTAAAATCATTGCCTAATTCATGGCGCAAGCATAATCCATGGGCTGCTGTTAACTTACAGCACTTAACTTACACGGGCATGATTTTTGGCAGAAACCCACAGGATGGGGTTGAGAATTGCTGATAAGATCTGTGGTACTGTCCAGGAGGACGATGCAATGTCACGACAAACACTGAGCTTAAAGGTCTACAAGTAACAAGCTGTACAAACTGGCCCGTGTTGGATTGCCATCGCCTCTGATCGCGCAATCGCACATATCTCCTGTGATCAGCACAATGGCAGCAAGATGAAGGAGGCAGTTCAAAGAAAGTAGGACACTGCTTTTCCAGTACATGTGGTTTTTATAAAGGAGAAATGAATTCTTTACTACAGGCAGGCAGAACAAAGCTAATCAAAAGCCCATGGAATGATGGTGTAAACCCGAGGATGTGGAATTCACAGGCCCAACACAAAGGTTGTGTTTTATAAGGAAAGGAACAGATAAGATGTTATAATCTTAATATTCTTATCAGGCCTCATCCCAACTTCACTGCTGGATTTCAGTCTTTCACTGTCACCTTCAATCCAATGGCACAGTGCTGTTTGCACAGGCATCCTGACACCTTATGACAGGGATTCCCACCCTGTGGCAGAAGACGCTTCATCACGTGTCATTTCATAGCATTATGAAAGCAGAATGACAGCAGTCCATCCATCCACACCAACACAGGATATGAAATTATTGCTCCTACAGTATATCCATCGATTTTCAGTATGACTTATGCAGTTCAAGGCCACGGTGAGACTGCCTTGAGACTTGAGGCTGGGAACACCCTCTAAGGACATGCAGACACACACACTGACATGCACACTCATACGCTATGGGGCATTTTGAGTTGCTGATTCCCATAACCGGGAAGAGACCAGAATCCTGGGAGAAAACCCACCTGAACACGAGTGAAACAAGGAAGCTCTGGCCCGCAACCCTGTGATTTCAGCACCATTAACGTGCTACGGAAAAAGAGCAAATTCATAGGTGCCAGTTGGCACTCCAAGCCATACATTACCACTAAAAATTATATGAGCAGAAAAAAGTAAAAAAGTCTGTGAACTGGGGGAAAACCATTAAGTATCTTATCAATGGGTTTATGGCATCTGGCACCTTGCTTAAAATAATATGAGCTGGTAAGTTGACATAAAAGAAAACCAGCTAAATTTTATGAATCCCCTGTCATGCAGTAATACTGTGTAATGCTGTTAGCCTCAGGTTATAAAGAAGGAGCAGGTGAATCTGTGTCACCTATGAACAGCACGGTGCGTTGATTGATATTGGGATGTGTGCTTTGATTCGTGTAGAGATCAGCGAGAGTCGTAAGGGAGCAGAATGCATCAGGATGAGGGGTGCAGGTACTGGGGGTCTCATGGGACAAAGGGCACAGGCATACATACAAACATACAAATACACACACAATTTTGTAATTATATCTTTTTTGGGACTCTCCATTCATTTCTATAGGGAAAACTCTAATCCCAATATGACAGCCATAACCCCCATCCAGCCCTAACCTTTGCCCATATGGGGACGGAAGAAATGAATAAAACTTCAAAAACTTCAAAATAACAAGTTTTTATCACATTGTGGGGACATCTGGTTCCCACAGTATAATGTATATCTGACCCACATTTGCGCGTGCGCACACACACACACATGCACACACACACACATGCACGCACATGCCCACACACACACGCGCACACACATGCACACACACACACACACGCACACACGCACACACACATGCACACACACACACGCGCACACACATGCACACACACGCGCACACACATGCAGACACACACACACGCACACACATGCACACACACACACACACACACACACACACATGCACACACACATGCACACACACACGCACACACACACACGCACGCACATGCACACACACACACATGCACACACACGCACACCCACACACACATGCACACACACGCGCGCGCGCACATGCACACACACACACGTGCGCGCACACAGACGAGCCTGCTCCTGCTTGGCTGATTGCCCACATTGGGTGTGGAGGGGGTCTCTCCACCAGCACTCTGGAATGCCATTCCGAAATGTTAACCAATTCCCAAGGCATACTGTTGCTCCTGCCATTCCCCAAAAACAGCAGTCCTGTTCTGTGATCATCACTCCCAGGCCTCATCTCACACCACCTGCTAAAACAGCAGCTATTCAGATCCGACCTGGACACCCCAGACATGAAGACTGCCCCGTTGTTTTTCTGTCTGTAAATTATACCTATTTGTTTTTTTTTTATCTCCATTTTTTCAAACTGTTATGTTTCAGCCATCAAGGACACAGAGTGACCACATGGCTACTGTTTAATTTCAGTCTATTAATAGGCTGCATTGCACTAGCCACTTTTAAAGATCCTACTATGTGCTAAACATGCGGCTGTTTCATTCAGTCTCTGGACGATAGTATGTATCGTTGCACCTTCTCTAACGTCGCTCATTTGCAAAGACAATTGATGCGATAAAAGTGCTCATGTCAGTATTGGCTTAATCCAATTTAATGAGACTGATTTATTTACAATAATCCTTGTCTCACTGTAGCTTCCCTATAGTTCCATCTTTACATCTGAATTAAATGACACATAAAGGTAGGTATATGGGTTATATTACTCATACATTTATCTATTCATATTATCAACGATAAACCAATTAGATCAATTATCGGAAACATTAGATGTGCAGATCTCCAACTGCATAACATCAGCCAAATTGTAGAACTTTATTTTTAAAAGACTCCATCGTCCCAAATCTTTATTTTGCAGCATAGAAGCAAGCCGTTCCTTAATAATTCATGAGTCATCGCCTACTGTTGTGTCTGCTGCATTCCAAATGATTCAGAACCATTTAAGTTTTCCTGGGCAAGTTGAAAAATTAGATGAGCTGAATTGTTTAAGTGATAAATTCGCAGTAAACAAATCTTATCTTTTAAATGCGGCTTAAAAAGCAGGAATGTGACCGATTATCCTGTACAGTAAAACACCAAGTTATTTTAGCTACCTAAACCTGAAAGTGATTTCGGGTTTATTCACCTGACTTATCTAGCTTGACCTTTAACAATCAAGCAGTATCTTTTAAATGAGCAAGCTAAACAGATAATGCTATTTGCAGATATTGCTGTGTACAAACAGTAATTTGCTCAGAACAGGTGCCACTATCAAACTGCTCCAATGTTTTTTTTTTGTTTTTCATTCACAAATGTAGTTTGGCAACATACACAAGAATGGCATTATATATTTATACTTTATATCTCAGTTCAGACAAAGTATCTAACTAAGGCTGTTTATTGATGTCTACAAAAACATCAAAGGACTATATTATTATCACATTATTTACTGTATACTGTAATTCACATACTGTATATTGTAGATTTTTCTCCAGTAAGTCCTGGGCAAGTATAGCCAGCAATATAAAACATGCATTGAGAGAACTGGGCTCACAATTACATAATTACAATTACAATTTCCTCTTTAGAGAGTTACCATGTTTCTGAGCTGCAGGCGATAGCTTCATTAGCTTGGGCAGAGTGTGAGACCACAACCCTATGTGGTACCTGACTGGAAATGCCAGGGCTGTGATCTGCACATAGCATCTCAGCTCACCTCTCCCAGCTCCTGTGATACCATGCAGCAGGGGATTATGGCTGCAAAATAGCAAGGTTGTTTGTTTGCTAATGATGGCAGAGAAGAGCCACAGGGGAGGGAAAAAACTGAAAACCAACGGTAGAGAGTGGCAGGCGGAGAGAAAAGTTCTCTGTGGCTTTTCAAGAGCAAGTTCTGAGTAGGGATTGGAGACAGAGAATTCAGGATGTGTCGCATGAACAGAGAGAAGGCACAGCCAAACTCCAAAGTTGGAGAGACAAAATCAGCACTACATGGAGGTGGGATAAGACAGGTGAGTTGGAATAAAGGGAAAAGATGATCAGAGACAGACGTATAAAAAGGTAGGATGAACTTTGGTTCCTGTCACACCTGGCTGCTGGATTTAGAACACTGCTGTTTGCGTGGCACAGCAGGCGTCCACTCCACCCTAAGAAGAAGCATTTATGTCATATATGCCTGTCAAAATCTTTCCCGGTTTTGCCAGACATACCTAAAAAAATCTGAAACAGTCCATACCTCCTCCCCTTTTTTCTCAAGCATGTAATTTACTTTTTCTGTTAGCCCTAATCATGTTTGGTTCCCATGACAACCAACCTTCAGAACATCTGAAATAACAGCAGGAAACAATGAGACAGCATGTACAACGACCTCAAGCGAAAGAGAGAAGTCTATTAGCAGTCACTGAAGATCCTTTGTCACGACACACCAGGAGTTACTTTGCAACTGCTATCAGGGTATAAAGCAGCACCAATATAATAAGTGCATGTGTGTAGCTTTTAGAATGGAACTACTGATAAAAGTGCTGGAGACCTTAGGAGAATGCAATATTATACTCAGCAACCTCCTATCACCATGGAGATACTACAATGCAGAAACTGCAGGAAGTCTGAAATGAGCCCTTCTTATAGACTTTGCCTATAAGACGTACAAAGACATTAAAGCAGGCAGACAAACAAACAAATAATTAAAATAACGTGCAAATCATCAAAGATTTTGCCAAAGCAAAAATAAATTATAAGGGCAACCCAATGCTACAACTTCGCATTAAGTTTACAAAAAAAAAACACGTTAAGGATGCAGTCCCATTGACGAAGAAGACGATGTAATTAAGTTTCATTTTTACTTCTTCACATTTCTGTTTCTTGTGATACCAAGGAAATGCCCCTTGCCTCCCCTTGTTGTACAACAGATGTATTACTGGGGAGAAGATGACAGGTTCAGGTCGGAGCTAGGAGATACCTGGTTGTGGAACATATAAAAAGTTGCTTACTAAAGGTGAATTACTTCAGTACAGCTGTATAAATAGATCGAGTGTTAAAAAAGTTAAGCTATGTAGGTCACTTTAAATAAAAGAGTCTGGTAAGCAACAGCAAAGTTATGAATAATAACTATATCAAACACCAAGCCAATGGCCCCAGGTATCTCCAAAGCAATCTTTACACCTTCATTAACACAAATGGCAGATTCTCTCTTCTAGATAGCCTGTGGCACCCTGGCCCGAATCCTCAATATTACATGTGTATTTCATCAGTTTATTAATGATATTTCTCATAAAGGCAAAGCACTCTGTAAGCCTCCTGCCCTCAGGAGAGTGCCAAGTTGAGTCGGGGAGAATTCCTGCGAGGTGTGTTCATCTTTTGCGCTTGTTTGCAATATCACTGTCAGCTGTCAGAAACACTGAGTGAAACATGCATGGACAATGAACGGTGTGAGAAGGCAAGGGATACACAGCTCCAGGGGCCAGGAGGAGCACCATTAACCCACAGCGTCCAACCAGTGTGACCCTCACACATTTACCCATATTTCTTCCATCGGCTTCTCATCATTTATTCTATTCATATGGCCAGTACGGGCGGGAGGGATACCACCTTATTATCGCGCCCTGCCCGCACTGTATGTCTGATCCTCCTGTCTCTTCTCGGGTGTGGCTCTAAGCTGGCCACGCCTATGATTGTTGGCCCTACCAACCCATCTCTGCCCTTGCTAACTGCACTCAGATGCCCTGTGTTCATTATGTATTTAAGCTTTTCCCAGTCCCATGTTCTCTCAGTCCAGTCATTGAGTACTGTTGATGCCTGCTGTCTGTGCTCTCAGCATAATGGAGTCCCAGCTAGGGATTTTAGTAGCATTACAGCCTGCTTCTGGGTCGTGCTTACCTTTATTGGCATGACCGGACTGCGCAAGCAACCCAGCAGCTGTTCCAGGGCGACCCCCATGGCGAACGCACTTCTGTGCCCCAAATGAATGCTCACTTGAGCAGCTCACACCTCCATTAAACCGACCCCAGGGAAGGATAGCCGACTCCGGCATCTCATCAGCTCCGTCAACAGGAAGACCCTTCTGCTACATGCCGCCCCTGTTCACCACTCTTCGGTTTCAGAGTACTCCACACTCCTCAACCTCCTCTGAGACCTTTGCAATGATCCCCTCCTGCAAACGTCTCCAGCCATCATTGCCAGCAGATAGAACAGGACCCCTACACTACAGGGACCTTTGATAGAGACCATGAGAGAGATACATCTCTGGAGGTGGAGTGCGGCACACAGCTAATTCACTTTCTGTCACTTCATCTCCCCAAATGTCTCATCGCCTGCCCAGTTCAGGAAGCAGTTCAATCCAGCAGAACTTAGTCCCTGGAACATAATTTTTGTGAGCCCTTTGCCGAGCCGAATTCACATTTGCTGTGACAAACCTCCTGCCATGCAGACGCCAGCAGTCATGCCTGCTCCTGCCGTGCAGCCACCTGTCGTCATGCCAGCTTCTGCCTGCCTCTTTGTGGCCACCTCATCAGCACCTGCCTGCTCCCCTGCGGGCATCGCCTGGACAACTCCTGCTCACTCTCCTGCTCCCACTCCAGCAGGCTCTACCTCATCTCTAGCCTGCCTGTCCAAAGTTCTGTCTCCAAGTCAGTGTCTTTACTCTGTGATCCCCATCATGGTCCCAGGAGGTCCCCTGGAGGTGGTTGTTGAGGAAGGGATGTGGCAGGGTCAACGCGGAGGCGCCAGCTTCTGGGAGCCCCATCAGCATCCACAGTGCTCCCAGCTGATGCCCAATGGCCCAGTCCACTCCAGGCTAACCTCCAATGACTCAGTAACCCGCTGGATAATGTCAGATTCTGCAGAATCGATACATCCAGGGGAAGTCGCGAGGACCTTAAGTGGGACCTACTTCATCTGACACTGTCCTCCCTGCAGTCTAGCCAATCCACTCTGGAGTCCCAACATCGCCGGTAACGCAGAAAGGGGCCCTGGCAATGGAAAGGGAGAGTCTCTGTCTCCGAAAGGAGTAAATGGGCGCATGCTCAACCCGTCTGCTGCAAGGACCTTGAGCATTCCATGGGCATCCATTGGACCTCTGCCTTGCTTAAAGTCTGGAGAGGCCCATTCATTTTGCGCTCTAGTTTTGATACCCACATCCAGGCTTGCACCCAGTGGCATTCAACCTACAGCCCTCTGAACACCTCTTGGAGATCCCCTGCATGGATTGTACTTCACCACCTACCAAATCTCTCTCTCCCATTGCATCATCAAGCTATGCTGACCTCACTAGTCCTATCTCACTTAGGACTGAGCCCCAGGGGACATACCTTCCATATCCACCACCTAGCCCTCCAGAGCCGCAAGGATGCCCAGGACCCTACTTAGTTTGTCCCATGAACTCACTCCATATGCTAATGATCTTGCCTCTCTCTATGGCCTCTTGTGCTGTGCCCTCCTTGGTTCTTTCTTATTCATCTGCTCCTTCTCCTCTGGTCCCATTGCCTGTTTGTTTTGTCTTGTTATGTCTTGTCCTGCTTGTCCCAGGCTGGTCCTCTGTTTTTTCCACTTTGGATGTACCAATGAGTCTGGTCCCAGCCCTGGATCCCCTTTGGATCATATATTTTGCCTTGCTGTTGGTTCTGTCCATCTTGTGTCTTCGTGGTTCTCATTGCCCTGTCCTGTCCCTACCCATACCCCAGTCTGCCCTGTGCCTGTGTTGTGCCCCAGGTCTGGTCCAGTGTTATTTTATATGTCGCCCTGCTTCACCCGGTTCAGTGTTTTTTCCACCTGGTCTGTCAATACATCTAGTCTGGTGTGCTGCACTTCTGTTCTGATGTATGTCCCGTCTGGTCATTGTGTCCTGTCAGGTCATGGTTCTGCACAGTGTTCCACATCTTGACTAGATGTCAGTCTTGTCTGCGATGGTGATGTCAGGTATGGTGTTCTATAGCCCATCTTCTCTGGCATTGGGAGTCCGAATCGCGTACAGTCCCCTGGTCCCAAACCTGTACTGTGTCGTGGCCCTGTGTGTCTGCCCCTCATGCCATTTTCAGAATCCCCTCCCTACCCTGTTCTTTGTGCCCAGAGGGCACACTTTTGAGGGGGGGGTTTATTGTCAAGCCTTGCTCACTCTGCATGTGCGGTCCTCCCATCTCTTCTCAGGTGTGGCTCTAAACTGGCCAAGACTATGATTGTTGGCCCTACCAACCCATCTCTGCCCTTGCTAACTGCACTCAGCTGCCCTGTGTTCATTGTGTATTTAAGCTCTTCCAAGTATGCTGTTCACACAGTCTGGTTATTGTTTCCTGTCAATGCCTGCTGTCTGTGCTCTCAGCATAATAAAGTCCCCACTCAGGATTTTGCTGGTATTAAAGCCTGCTTCATGCTTACCTTTATTAGTGTGACATCTATACCTCTAGTTGCAAACAGTGGAAAAAGGTGCACTTATTTTCAGTGGTGCATTATGATAATACAGGTTCAGATAATAAAACACACTTTTGCTAGATATTTCTAAACCTCAGTGCATCACTTTCTTTTTTATTTCACTAAAACGTCATGCTTTGTTATGGGTGACATGATAGAAAACTAAATGATATCGCACAAGCTTCTGCTTAAACAATAAATCTAAGAGATTGATTTGATTGAAGACAAATATACCCAACACAAAAAGTTACTTTGTGAACCACGTAAGATGTTCAAAGTATGCAGACAAAGTTTTCAACAGTCAATTTTTTTAACAAAGTCAATTTACATTTGCAGAAATGTTTGTACTGTGAAACATTTGGGAGCAACTAAGCAGGATAGGGAACCTTACAAAACTAAACTGAATGGAACTGATTTCAAGGTTGGCACGGTGATTTCACCGATGCCTCACCTTCAGGGCTAGAGAACTGAAGCCTTCCTCATCTGTATGTGCAGTGTACATATGCATGAAGGTTTCTCCAGGTACTCATGTCCAAAGACATACAGTTAATTGGCATCTTTAAATAGCTCATAGTGTGTGTTATCATCCGGGGGGCATCCCAATCTTGTGCCCTCTTCTGCTACCTGGGGTCCGACCCCATGACCCTGACCTAGTTAAAGCAAAATGACTGGATGAAATTGAATTCAGCCAAGTTAATTCATCACAAAATTGGTTTCCAGAGGTCTTTGAGAAACATACTCGTTAAACATGAGTCTAAAGGGATACTCGGGATGGATACTGAAATGCAAAGCAGATTTATGAATTTGTCAATATCCTTACCTTCATTAGAACTGACTCACTGAGCTTCTCCCGGTTGACAATCTTCACTGCAACTTTCTGACATGTGACACAGTGGACTCCTAGCTTCACCAGACCTGGAACAAAAACAGGAGAGAAAAGAACATGCGAGTTAGAAGGATGACTGTTACACACACATAATGCAAAGCAAAACAGAGGAGAAAGGAAGAAAAACATGTACTGTCACATGCTTCGAGAAACAGCTGACTTGCTGTAAATTGCTTGATTGTTTCTTACTCATGTACAGGAGAAAAATCTCCTTCAGGAGCCACAGTTGAAGATCTGTTCAAAAACACTCCTGTATTGATCAAATACATATTTCAGCACACAAGTAGGTATCAGAGTTTTATTGTTAATTTCCTGGTAGGGGTACCCAGGACCTGGGGGCTGTGCACCTGCAGGACTGGGGTAAATCTGATCATTCTAAATCCCTGTCAGATGCTTCTATTATATGTATATGTACAGTTAGACTCAAAATTAAATCAAGGCTGACATTTATTCTATCTTGTTTATGTGGTGTCAACAGTAAAATCACGACCCAGATCCCATCAACTAGGGTTTCCTGGGTTTAGGTAACGCAGTATTTACTCTGTAAGAGTCAATATTTCATTTGAACACAATTGCCTCAAAAAGAAGAGAAGCAGCAAATAACAGAAAAAGCATCCTACGACTAGTGCACTGTCTATCTCAAAGAGAGGACTGAAGTTTGATGTCAAAGAAAAGCCTCCTATTTAAATAAAAGACAAACTAAACGGGTCCCGTCTTAGAATTTGAACACTGACTTGAACGTGGAGGAACTAGGGGTCGTCATTTAAAGAAGCGAGGAGCATCAGAGTGAGTGCACGGCAAAGCTAATTATACTAATGAACAACAACATAGTAATGAAGCGCTTAAAAGCACACAGAGAAGGGCAGCTTGGAAAATTATAGGGACGTTTAAAAATAGATAATGAATGTAAAAAAGTGAATAAAAAATATCCGTGACTGAGGGGAGGTGGGGTTTCTCATTGATGGCCCCCACTGAACCATTATTTCAAGCCTGATTTGCAGCCTGAAAGATATTCATGCAGATACTTTAAAGAAGGAACTACCAATGTTGAATGCAATTAGGAGACCTGTGATCATTTATAGACTTTCCCCAGCATTGTTCACTTCTCAAGTGGCAGCGACTCCAAACTCTACTGTAAGTCACAGTACAATCCAGCCTTATTTAGAACACAATTAAAATGCTTATTCATCCCTGTGGGGAAACTGGCACTTTTGTATATCCCATCTTCTAATGTGTCAATTTATGCATTTTGCTTTTTATGCATTTAAACATGGCTCACTCATAGATACACTCATACATTGATTCCTATACATGCTAAGATCGGCACGAAGAACTGGCTTCCAAATGGACTTTGACAATGCCCAAAGTTTACACCTCACATTTATAAAAGCGTGATCATTTACTTTGCATTTCATTCTAGTGTGCATGAGGGAGAGGGTTTTTTCTCCACCCCGTGTTTTTGGTTCCTCTCCTCCATTGTCTTTAGGCATTTTCCCCTCTTCCCTTTTTCCCTTTATCATGAACCATTTAGGTTTGATGTACTAATAATGTGCATAAAACCTAATGATGCCGCACATTCTTGTTGAGTGCCTTGGAGCAACTGTATCGTGAAAGGTGTTATATAAAGATAAACTGAACACTGAATGTATCTGAATCAAATTTTGAGAATTATTATTTTGAATTAAAATATAACTTGGAAAGAAATATTAAAGCAGCACTTTATTGTCCATTAAAATGTGTGATGGGAGATGAAGTTGAGGGTGTTACAAGGCACCGTATGGTATATGTTTGCAGTTCTACTGCCAGCTGAAGAGGAGGAAAGAGAGAGAGAGTCAGAGAGACACATGCACACCAATTTGATCCTTGTAACTAGAAGAAACACTAATTACCAATCACATGCGATATGGACGGAGGTGCCTCTTGTTTCCATACGTGAGGGAGGCTGCAACATCAGACCTAAGCTTGTAATTATGATGGGTTAATGGAATCAGGTCCAATTTAATCTAGCTGATGGCACAGCCATGCTGAATAATGCCTGAACTCCTCTCTACGCAGCCAGAGGACAGTGCAGCACAAACACGAGTGATCCAGGGGTAAGCGGTTTACTTATTTGATGTGTCTGACAACCGGGGGGTGGGCGGGGGGGACTATTCATTAGAAGATGCATGTTGACATCGCCTGCTTGTATTCCTCATAATATTAAAACAGGGCATGAATTGAGGTCGAGTGTAAAATCCTTTGAAATTTGCAGATATTTACCATCGGGAATGCAGGTCTGCAGACCTGCGCTGTGGCACAAATCAGCAACTGGCC
Organism: Pollimyrus isidori; assembly: GCA_019775955.2. Classification (NCBI taxonomy): domain Eukaryota; kingdom Metazoa; phylum Chordata; class Actinopteri; order Osteoglossiformes; family Mormyridae; genus Pollimyrus; species Pollimyrus isidori. The sequence goes on from JABFDZ020000008.1 coordinate 25,678,730, forward strand.
CCATCCCTTTGATCAGTAGTATAAAAACATTCAGACGACTAAAGGAGCTGTATTGTACAGACTGGTGAAAATGGGGATTCACAAGCCACAGATAATGAACAACCGGATTGGAAGTTGGTCTTCAGACCCCTGCCCCTGGCGTTCTCTTCTGCTTTCATTTGCAAGATCTCAATGGTAGTAGACCACCAAGGACATATTAAACGCATAGTTTTTCATTACCATATATTTTCTCTGACAGCAAGATGATGGGATTAACAGAGAAGATTTAAATTGATTCTCCAACCATCTCTACACACAGAATGGATCAGCAGAACCAGATGTTCATTGTCCTCTTCACCTCTTTTGTCTTCCCTAAAGTGGGGCTTCCACCGACTGAAAAAAATTGATTTGTCACACTAATACAATACTGCTGCATTTGTTCATTTGGTTACCGCCAAATCGTACCTGCTGAATTATACGTAGATGCAACTATTTGCTAACCACCCCCTTCTAAAAAAAGATAAAAATGCACAGGAAACATATAACAAATATTCTGCCCAGAGCATAGCCCTTCTGAGAAAAGTCTGCTGACAATAACAGATGCTGACTGCAGGAAGGATGGACACGGGCAAGAATTATGGAGCAACTCAATTCCATGCCAGTTTCATTCAAGATTGAACCAAAGGAGCAAACACAAGGAACATAGTTAATCTGGAGAGCTTGAATAAATCCATGAACTGGCAGGTATTTTTAGCGAAGGCTAGGATCATCGTTAGCATGCTAAAAGCTGATTTGTGTCCCGACTTTTAGTCTAATTTATCAATCTACGATTCTAATTCCATATCAGGTGAGGCCAATCTGAAAGTGCACTTCCTGGCAGGGAGATTGTTTTCTTTCCTGCGATGGGACCAGCAGCACCATGCAGGAAGACTAACAGTGATTAGAGGAATAGTGCCTCTCTTCCTGCTGGATTCTGGCAACCTGTAACCGCCAGACAGTCCTGCAGGAGATGTTTAAACTGAAAAGCCCCAACAGACACTTTAGCCAAATTCTCCCCGATACAACCTCAGCTCTGCTTTGCAGGAATCTTTCACCATCCCAGTCATCAGTCTCAATAGTACCATTGTTGTAATAAACAACAACAATGGCCAAAAAAAAACAGGATATTCTGAGATGCAGTCAGTCCTTCTGAGACGAGGCGCAGATCAGAACAGAGTAGAGTTGTCGCTACATGCTTCTGAAAATTTCTGCCTTCAGGGGAAGAAATGGCTAAAGAAAGCAGAACTCTTCTTCTTAGTATATACTAAAAGTATATTGTGACTCATTTACATCTTCATCACTTAATATAACAATGCACCATTCTCAAATAAAGTAAGTGCCCTTCACAAATTACTAATGCAAGTTTGCTGGTAAAATGCAAATACTTAAAGCTGCAGTCTTTAGTCTCAATATTAGTAGTACATCAAACACGGTGAGAGGTGGCCAGTGGGGAGAGACAGACGGGGACAGGAAGGTGCCTCGTTCACAAGGGACCTGCAGAAATCCAGCCTGTATCCATCTCCTGTGATCCAATCCACCACATTAGAGCTTTATAAAAAGAGGGGAGCTACCACTGCCTCTGATTTCTAAAGCCGCAAGCTTCAGAATCCAAATCATTTTCAGGAGATTGTAATTTTACATTTTTCTTACTTATGAGAACATCCTGCCTTTTTTGTTGTCAAGGTTGGGAGTGACACAATGACTTCTTTGTCTTGTCGAAAATGTCACATCTAGCCACCCCAGAACGTATAGAATCCCCCCTCTCCCCCGGCTTACTTGGGAAGCTTGACAGAAAGAGCACATGTCAACCAAAGCAGAAACTGACATCACCTGAAGGAGCCCATTCACCTCCACCTTAGCTAATCAGTTGCTTAAAAAAGTGGTTAGAAACAAAGGAAGTTTATATTCTATAGAACCACGGCAGCACTCTGCAAAAGAACCCCATATGTATTCTCCTGCTGATGCATGGTTATGGATTTGCTGCATTTCTTCTCAGCTTATGGCACACCCATCATTATAATGAACAACACAGACACCTCAGATGCTGGGCTTGATCAGTGCCACTGAGAATTGTCTGGCTCCTTGTTTAATTTATCATCAGTCGAAATGGGCACAGACTCCATGAGAGGAAGTGGCACCCCCCCATGGCCCCCAATACCCCCCACCCAGCCAGGCCCGCCTTCTCACTCTCTGCGGGCTCCTGCGGCGTGTTTAATGGTGGTAGAATGGGAGTCAAAACAAAGCAATCAGAGCCCTACTGGGTCCTCTCCGTTTCACTAAGATCTATTTTTAATTTGTCTAGTCAGCATCAGCAAAATGAATGCATAATTGTGGCTTAATTATTGACTCAGATGAGGGTTATGCTAATACTCTAGTGCAATAATTAGCACCAAAAAGCAAAATATACAGACCGGTGCTTTAGTTAATCCCAATTTTCTTTGCTTCTTTGTTTGAGCCAAAGTGACACATAAGAAAACCTCATTCACATTACACACTACTACCCACATTTTTAAAATCTTAATCAAAATCCTTTTGAATAAAGGGTTGTTCTAATCAGCATTTGCTGAGTGATACTTTTCTAAGCATCAAGGTAAAAGCTTATCACAATCAAGTGATTAGGATAACATCACAGTGCTGCATTTGGTACATTTGCTGTACACGTGTCTACCTCAGGGGGTAAAGCAATCTCCTATTTTTCTGTTTTCATTTCCTAAAATAGTACAGATCAGTATCTGCAGCACCTTATCACTGCCATAGAACAGTCATTATTAATGCATGACAGAAAAATATGACATTCTCAACGGAGTACTAATACAATACTGAGTAACATCACAGGTCTACGAGAAATTACATTTGTGTGGTGTTACAGACTCCACCAACCAGCAGGGGGCAGTGGTCCGCACAGAGCTGCTGCTAGGGGCACCTTCCTATGATCTCACAACAAAAGTGGATTACCATGTAATCTTAGAATTTTATCATCCTAATAATCACCCATGCAAAGATTTATCATTGTGCATCAAGCATTTAATCAGTAATCAAGTAACATTTGGTACGAAAGAAAAATATACAGCAATCATATTACGCCGAATGTTACAATGAAGCTGAGGTCATGATTGTAAATTGTAATACTCTAATTCTGATATCATTGCAACTATAATAAGAACATATACAAGAACATCAAACTGTGTTCACCATCTTCCACAATGAATGATTTGTTTTATTTTGAAATACATGGCGTTCTCCACTGCATTGCCTTCTAAGCTTTCGACACTTTCAGCACATCTGAAATAAATATTAACACCAAATCTTGAAGGAGCTTTGATCTTGAGCTTTGCTGTTTAATGTAGCAGGACATTGTATATATTTATGTCAAGTACATTGCTGCTGTTCTTATCCTCCGGGAGCATGCAGAGGAGTTGGTTTTGGTGCTACGTGGACCCAGCCATTTGAACTCAGTCTGGGCAATTCACACTGACTGTTGTGGTCTCTGCCCTGTGAATTTAGTATCTGAGCGGGAACAGCTGGGTTAAGGAGTGGGAGACCTGATTCTGAGTGAGGTCTGTGGTCCATGAGGTACAGCAAATAAAGGGTCTCCTTCTGTTTCACTCATCACAGCATCTCCATTTCTCTCCTCCGTTAGTTAGGACTGCCGCACGCCAGACCTGTGCCTTGTCTTGTGTATTTAGGTCTGCGTCTGCGTCTTTCCGGCAGACGCGGCATTAAAGTTGTCCTATGTCGTGGTGTTGTGCTAATACAGTAAACCCTCGTTGTTTCCCATCTGCCTGCCTGAATCTCCCTCCTTCGCCGCGATCGCAACACAACATATTTGTTATAACACAATTGATATGTTGGGACCCAAGTCCATTGCAAGGTGTAATTGCATTTGTCTTTGCACAATTTTCATTCTGAGTACTATGCAAACTACAACTTGATATGGTCATAGCAAGAAACACTACTTGCATGCAAAAACAGCTGTCCATGAACGATAGTGATGTCCGATTCATAAACAAATTGATCTTGTGAACCCGTTCTTTCCAGTAAATTGGTCAAACTGGTTTTCAAATCTAAAAGAATACATATTGAACTACGTTTTGTAAATCCAAGCATTGCAAAGGTCACTGTCTTAGAACTGAAGTCTAAAATTGTTTAAGAAATCATCATATAAAAACACATCAATGTTTCTTAATTCACTTTCATTTGCTTTTTTGTAGACTGTCTATAGCCATGTTGTCTTCAGTGCCCCTCCACTTGCTGAAATCCGTTGTATGGGTGTTGTGTGCATGCTGGCTCACATGGTGGCTGTGGCTCACTATTCCTGACTAATGACGGCCAAAACAATGCTTCAGTAACCATTTCCTGAATTTTTTGATCAACACTAAATGCTCTCTGATAAAACCATGCGCCGAAGTAAACCCCTAATGGGGTCAGAAAATACATTAAATGGATAATGATGTGTCATTTTGGCAATCGACAAGTTAGCGAGTTAGCCATGTTTGACTGAAGCAATTCCCATGGGACTCATAATACCCATCAAAGATGTTTATGATATTATTTATTAATGTATTATTATTATTTCTATTTTAAATGCTTATAATAACATTGTTTGCCACTGGTATCACTGTTCTTATTTAATTCATTAAGTTACTAAGTTTTAGATTCCTATAATTCAATTTTTCCCGATGTTAGTGAATTCCCAGATTTTCAGGAATGCATTAGTTTTGTTGTAGCAGGACTGACTATAGATCCTCCTCCTGAAATTTTAGCTGAGTAATGTTTGCAAAAATGTTTTTCTAACTGCATAGTACACGGGTATTCAAGGTAATATGGGTCACCATTTAAAAATTTAAATTATAAATATCGCCTCATTTCTAACCATTACTGTAGGTGATGGCGGATTGTTGTATCGGACAACAAAAGTTGGCCGATACAATCGATGGATCTCTAGTGATAAGTTTTGCTTTCTGGGAGTGACCTATTTAGTACAGAGCACAAAGCTAACTATGCTTATTCTGCTCTTCTCGTTTTGCAAGAAGTTCTGCCAGTAGCCCTGGATATCCAGAGTGTCGCAAGCAGGACGGGAAGTAGCTGTCTGGCTCGACTCGGGGCTACCTCCAGACTATGAGATTCCCAGCTGGAGCTTTCTGGTGAGTGGGGCCCTAACTAGCAGCCTGTGCACTAATTAGCTCACTTCAGGAGCCTGTGAATGATCAGTGGGGAAAGCACATCCACGTCAGGCTTATCGGCAAGTTGCTTGCGTATGAGTTTTCAATTAGAAACCCAAACAAAAACATGCATAATGGCCAAATCTGTGCCCACCCTTCAGATGTGGATACTTTTCATTCAGATTAATTAGTCACTGCGTGGAAAAAAGCTGGGGTTTATGGGAAAGTAAAGGAGACTGCATTAGTTTATGTGCTCCACTGCTCCAAAATTGCATTGTTTATGCTTAAATCAATTTAGTGATATATAACAATCTATACACTACGTGTGCTTAATTGACCCTTTGTCTAAATTGAATTTTTAATGAGAATTACATTAAAATAAACTGTGTAAAGTGATTCAGTGTAATGAGCTTTCATCAGCATATTTTATGTTTGAAGCAGATTACTTTCCTGTGATAAGTGGCAGTGAGAGTGAGCCAGAACCGCCCCCCCTCCTTCGCAGCCCAGCAAGGTTGTCTCTGCATGATGAAAGATTGGACCACTAAGTAAATATGGGATTGTCTTATTTACTTTCAAGGCACAATAAAAAGGACTTACCTTTAATGAAGGAGCATGTGACATGTGACCAGACGTTTTAGTTTTTTTGAATTCTGCTTTTGCAGCCCCACTTAGCCTTCACCTGGCCTTCATAAATAAAATGCTGAAAACCCATTAGACAATGGTATTACCTCCATGCTTATGTAAATCATACTTATATATACATAAAATTGGGTTTTACTTTTATACTTCAAAATATTGTTGGTGCTAATGCAAATGAACACTATGAAATTTGTCAAATCTAAGGACAACTGTGTGGATTATTATTACAGAATGATTTGGCCTGAGAACCAATAGCTAAACAGTGCTTGCTAAATTGGATTTGGGGAAAAAAAGAATCCGCAAGGGTTCTGCCGGGAAGAGCATGAAATTCACGGACTGAGGATATCCTGAGAGATTTTCATACAGTGTTTACTTCTTTTTTATTTATACACTCCATGAAGGTGTATATCTGAGTCTTCTCAGAATACAGTTAAAAGCATCAATATTCCAGTCTGTTTTCCCAGTGAAGGTCAAAGTGAGGATAATGTAGAAGGTACACTGACAAGTACACAAACAGAAAAGCTGTCGTTTACTAACAGGACATGTGCATCATGCCTCATTTCAGTTACTTTTATTCAAGTTTTTCCAGTTTAAGTGGGAGACTCCAGCAGAAGTTGTGCCTGAGACAGGTGGGACAGTCTTGTTTTACCATGCGTCTGCATTGCACCTGACTCCTGACTGTGTTTAACTCACACATTTTTATTTCCATCTTGTTCTTTCTGATCCAGACAGGGCAACCTGAGCATATTAAGGCAGTCCGTTTGAGCTACCAAGCCTAATTTAGTATGAACATCTTTATTATTACATGGGTTGTATATGCATCCATACAGAACGACCATCATATTTCCCACATCAGTTTCCCACATATGTAATGAGGGACAATTGCTTTTGTTTTTGTAACACCACTTCTAAGCATACGCTGCTCCGAGATTAATTAAACATTTACACCCCTTATACTAACATCACAACAGTAATGAAAGTGGATCGAAGGTCCAGATGAATTCTACTAATGCATGTCATCAGAGATATCTGTTTCTCTCTCTAGACTTTACATTATTTGTCATGTGACGTTTCCATTCAATAACTAAAAAAATACTGTATCTCATCTGGTTTATTTCTGTAATAATTTAGCTGTCAGGATGACATAAAAGACACAAAACACAAAAAATAATTTGTATTGCTTGTTCTTAGCTATTCTATTAGCTAGTATAGTTAGTATATAGTATAATTAGATATGTACGTAGCATTACTGTAAAAATCCCTCCCTTTGGGAGCAGAGCTGAGCGCTGGAATGGTTCGGTGGGGTTGGGTGCTTTATAACATTATTACTAACTGAGAGCAAACCACCTAAAATCAAAACATTAAGTACAGCTCTATTATACACACAGTACTCTGCAACAAATAATAATGTGAATGTAAAATCACAGCACTTTATAGTAAATAAGTGATACAGCCACTAATGCCATACTACGTCCGCTTTCGGGCATCTATTAATCAGCTTATATTATTTAGTATGGACCTCAGATGTAAGCATAATTGCATGTTACTCCGTAGCATATATTGAAAGAATGGGAGAGGGACGAATAATTCTCTTTCTAGCTAAAAGGCTCATGCAGCATTTATTAAAAGGCAAGTAGTCAAGTAGTCACATTATCCTATTCTGATGGCGAAAGCTCAGAATAAAATACACAGAAACAATAGACACCTGAACACTGAAACGGAAGCCCGACCTTTCTCGCCGAGGGGGTCACAGTGTACAGGTGATCAGCATCAATACCACAATATGGAGACAGGATGGGGTCGGGAGGGGCAAAGGAAATGCAGGGGGTGGGAGGAGAGGGGGCCATGCCGTGCCCTGAGGGGGCGCGGCTGTGGGAGGGGCGCGGGGGCCCTCGCAGCAGCGGCCAGCAGCAGGGCGCGTGACATCTTTTTCAAGTAGCATTTAATTTGTACAGCTCCTGAGTGAATGGGGGGGGGGGGGGGGGCCCGGGGGGGCCGGCGGAAGACGGATGTTTGTTTTGTTGGGGGAGCGGGGGGGGAGGAGCAGAAAAAAAATAAAAAACAGAAAAATAGGAGAAGGAGATATAAAAATCATAAATATATAAAAAAAACAGTA
>JABFDZ020000008.1:25686764-25722243 GCA_019775955.2 Pollimyrus isidori
CCCCCCCCCCCCCCCCCCCCCCCCCCCCCCCCCCCCCCCCCCCCCCCCCCCCCCCCCCCACGGGGGTGCCGGCGAGTTCATTACGCCGACACCTGCTGCATATTCATGGGCCAACCCGGGGAGCTCCCATTAGCTGCTTGATTCCTTTTCGGCTGATTGCCCACGGTCCCCACCCCCCACCTCAAACAAAGAGATGCCGGTAGCAGCCTTGTCAGGCCGGGGCCGAGGGGGCAGGTGGGTGGATGGGACAGGCACCAGAAGATGGACAGAATCCCAGACAAAAGCCTAAACGACTTCCAAAAAAAATTCTATAAAAACAGATAAAAACAGTACCACCCCTCCCCCACCCATTCCCATCTAAGCACACAGAAGCCCCTTGATGTCTAATACACTTGCTGGTGGTGAATAACAATGTTCCAGCAGTGACTGCACATCTAAGGGTCTCTGGGGGGTTGCCAAGGTTCTAACTGGTTCAGTTCAATGAGGAGGCGGGTCTCTGCCATGTCCAGGAAGTTATCTCTTACACATGGCAGGCCAAACTCCTTGGGCTACAGTCAGGCTATGTGTGTGTGCCTCTCTCTCTTTCCTATATATACACAGGAACAGGTATTGTGAAAGACTTTGGGTCTTGAATCAGAGGAAGAATTTTTATATGGCACTTCTTGTGGTTTTTATCATGACATTGCATGGACAAAAGCCTGGGAGGGCAGCCTGATTGCATGGACAGCTGCAGGGATTGGTCCTGGATAGCTGCAGGGATTGGTCCTGGATAGCTGCAGGGATTGGCCCTCCCACCAGCTGTACTGTTATGTCCTACTCTCAGCATAATATAGGGGATAATATAATGTAGGTCATGCTTATGAAACCTCAGACTGCTATATAAGTACTTATGAAACAGCAAGGTTTTCACATGTACTCCTATAATGAACATGTTTTTATTAGAGGGTTAGTCATCCATTTTCCTTAACTGCTTAAGCCATACAGCATAACAGCAAGCCTGCAGGTATGAGGCAGCCCCATGAGTCTGCCTCTCAAAGCCCCACCGAGCCCAGGGCCAATCAGCAATTCACTATTGATTAGTATTCTGTAGGGGCTACAAGTAGAGCTGGGCGATATGGCAAAAAAAATGATCACAATATTTTTTCATGTATTGACCGATATCAATAATTATCAGTATTATAGTTTCATCTATAATTTTTATAGATAATTCATCTAAAATAATCATTCTTCTATTTTGAAGAAACTAGAATATAAAGCATGTTTTCAGTTATTTCACCTTTTTTTGTTAAGTACATAACTTCACACGTGTTCATTCATAGTTTTGATGCTGTCAGTGAGAATCTACCAATGTTCTACCAATGGTCATGAAAATAAAGAAGACACATTGAATGAGGTGTGTCCAAACTTTTGGCCTGTACTGTAGCTCAAATGAACAAAACCATATAATAATGTAACAATGTGCAAAATTGTATAATATTACATATATGTCAAGCAAACTTAAAATAAAGCAGGACAGAACCTAGTGCAACAAGTATCTTCCTCTATTCTTGGTCTCAATTTTTTTATTCTGGGGTTGAAAAGTATCTAACACAAATATAAAACACTTATTCAAATAACATGCCACATCATGGTTAGATTCTTTTGTCCGGGTGGAGCTGTCAACCGATCACCACCCGGTGGTGGTTTGGCTCCGCTGAAGGGGGAGGAAGCCGGTCAGACTTAGCAGATCCAAGCGTATAGTGCGGGTCTGCTGGGAATGTCTGGCGGAATCCCCTGTCAGGGGGAGTTTCAACTCCAACCCATGGGAGAACTACACCCATGTCCCGGGGGAGGCAGGGGACATCAAGTCCAAATGGGCCATGTTCCATTTCCTCCATGTTCCATGCCTCCATTGTGGAGGTGGCTGATCAGATCTGTGGCCGTAAGGTGGTTAGTGCTTGTCGCGGCGGTAATCCCCAAACCCGCTGGTGGACACCGGAGATGAGGGATGCCATCAAGCTGAACGAGTCCTATCGGGCCTTTTTGGCCTGTGGGATTCCGGAAGCAGCTGATGAGTACCGGCGAGCCAAGTGGAAAGTGGCTTTGGCGGTCACTGAGGCAAAAGCTTGGGTATGGGAGGAGTTTGGCAAGGCCATGGAGAATGACTTCCGGAGGTCTTCGAGGAGATTCTGCTCCACCATCCCGCGTCTCAGGGTGGGAAAGTGGTGCAGCATCAACACTGTTTATGGTGGATATGGTGTGCTGCTGACCTCAGCTCGAGATGTTGTGGATCGGTGGAAGGAATACTTCTAAGACCTCCTCCCACCAACACACCTTCCAAAGACGAAGCAGAGTCTGGGGACTTGGGGGTGGACTGACCTATCTCTGGGGCATAGGTCGCTGAGTTCCTCAGTGGCCGGGCCCCAGGGGTGGGTGAAATCTGCCCTGAGTTCCTCAAGACTCTGGATGTTTCAGGGCTGTCTTAGTTGACACGCATTTGCGGCATCACGTGCACATCGGGGGCGGTGCCTCTGGGTTGGCAGACTGGGGTGGTGGTCCCTCTCTTCAAGTAGGGGGACCGGAGGGTGTGTTCCAACTATAGGAGGATCACACTCCTCAGCCTCCCTGGTAAGGTCTATTTGTGGGTGCTAGAGAGGATGGTCCGTTAGATAGTTGAACCTTTGATTCAGAAGGAGCAGTCAGGGAATTGAGGGTGTCTGGTTCGGTGACCTCAGGATTAGGTCTCTGCTTTTTGCAGATGATGTGTTTCCATTAGCCTCATCAGAGTTTAAGAATCTCAGGGAGTTGTTCACAAGTGAGGGAAGGATGGAGCGGGAGATAGACAGGCAGATTGGTGCAGCGTCAGCAGGGATGCGGGTACTCCATTGGTCTGTCATGGTGAAGAAGGAACTGAGCCAAAAGGCAAAGCTCTCGATTTACCAGTCGATCTACATTCCTACTCTCACCTATAGACACGAGCTATGGGTAGTGACCGAAAGAACGAGATTGTGACTGCAAGCGACTGAAAGGAGTTTTCTCCGCAGGGTGGCTGGGCTCTCCCTTAGAGATAAGGTGAGGAGCTCGGTCATCCGGGAGGGACTCAGAGTAGAGCCGCTGCTCCTCCACATTGAGAGTAGCCAGATGAGGTGGCTTGGGCATCTGATTAGGATGCCTCCTGGATGCCTCCCTGGGGAGGTGTTCCGGGTTTGTCCCACTGGAAGGAGGCCCCAGGGAAGACCCAGGACACGCTGCAAGGACTATGTCTCTCGGCTGGCCTGGGAATGCCTCGGAATTCCCCCAGAAAAGCTGGAGGAAGTGGCTGGGGAGAGGGAAGTCTGGGTTTCCCTGCTGAGACTGCTGCCCCCGTGATCCGACCCCTGATAAGCGGAAGTTGATGGATGGATGGATTTTTATTCCATTTGCTGTTGTTATTATATTTAACACATTTGTTACATTAAAAGTAATTTGCAGATTTTGCATATTCTTTATTTTAAAATTTTATTTTTGGCCAACTTCTTATTTGCACAGTTAGCTGTTTTTCATTTAATTTAATTAAATTAAATATTTAACATTTAATTCTTTGCCTTTTGGCTATAAGCAATTCGTATATTTTGCATTTTTCTTTCATTTGAAACGTTTATTTGACATTTTATTCTTAGGCAATGTTCTAAGTAATTTGCACATTTTGCATTTTTGTTCCATTGTTGTCATGTTGTTGTGTGTGTTTACATTTTGTATGATTCCTTTTTGGAGTGTGCACTTGAATAGAAATATTTGCCATTCTTGTCTTAATACTTTGTCATTCATTGTGCATTCATTCTCATCATAAGCCACGTATACTTTGAAAACGTACGTTTCAGCTGGCTATTTGGCAATACTGACTCAAGTCACTCAAGTGAGTCGCACACCCGTTCAGTTTAGTCAGTGACTCAGAGGGAGCCAAATCATAAAAAGGAACTGAATATTACAGCTCTAAGCCCAAGTCGATCGCACCCACGGCTTCTTTAAGGGAGGATGGGCAAAATTACATTGTTGGTGATTGGCTGTTGTGCTGGCATTCAGTAAACCTCTCCTCAATAGGCCATCAAGTTTTATCGTTTTATCGCCCAGCACTAGCTACAACCTTGTGTTTAAAAAAACAATCCAGTACGTTTCAAGGGTACATTTCTACACATTTTAGGCTGCTGTCATGCTACATTGAACATCTAGTGATTTCTGCACTAAACCTCGGCTCTCCTTCACCTTCCCAGAAGATAATAAGTGCTGACCATTACCAACAGATTATCACATACTGGGAGAAATGTCCATTGCAGGGAGTAGGGTATGACGTGTTGGACTTTTGGTAACATGGGGGTTTAAATAAAATCACTAAAACAGTGTTGGTTTAGGATTAAATGTTTGAGTCGGCAAAAATGGGATCAGGGCGAATGGTGGTGATGGGGCTTGGCATTCCATACCTAACAAGCCCTACAATAATTCCTGTCACCACTGCAGCATAACAATGTATAAATAAGCACATACATACATACATACATATATACATAAATAATACCAGGGGCACAGTGCACAAATGAGTGGCAAAACAAAACAGAAACAATTTGATTTGAAACCGTAAGGGACTCTGAAATACCAGCAACGGTAAGGAGATGTCAATCTTGCTGTTGGGGACAAAGCTCTATTAGAATCAGCTCGAGACACAAAGCAGACATTCTTCTCAGTAATGCTGCAATTCAACATAATGCTACAGAATATATTTTCTACACTTCCTGACATGAATTTATTTTATTTATTTATTTGAAATACTGAGAATTTTACAGCATGGAATCACAAGTCTCTCATATAGTGATTCCTGATAACCAACAATGCTTTACATCTGGATTTGACAGAAGGACAGGAGCCCATCGCTTCTGCTCCTCAACAAGCAGATCTCCTTCACTTTTAAGAGTTTCCCTTTATTCTGAAGTCAGCACATCCTCCAAAATTTAATAGCTCTATAAGGTAAGATATAAAATGTATCTGCGCAGCAACACATTCTGTCACAGCAGTGTGCACAAGGACTGGGTTTTTGTCATAAAAACTCATAATGGTACCTTGAGAGATAAGAGGACATAATGTCCCCTACCTGAGGGGATCAAAGCACAGAAGGGTATCGCTCACAGCGTCCCAATTGAAGCAAAGGAGACAGCAGGCAAGAAAAGAAACTGATGTCTAGTTGCTAATTTTCAGAGCTTGGATCCCCCTAAAAGTGTATAAAACCATCATTGCTGACGGACATTCACGTACTTCAGACACACATTGCAATATTTCATGTTTAAAAGAGGCCCTTGCATCCATCTACGTGAACAATCCCAACAAAATTCACTACTGCCAGGTTTACCCGTTAATCTCCATGTTTCAAAGTCAATAAAAATGTGAATATTTTCTATTGGGAAATAAAATTATTGCAAAATGTCACCAGTTATTGTAAGAATTTTTGGCCCTCGCCGATCTGTTACCCCTGAACAAAGTTTATTTATTAAAACTAGCACAGAAAGCAGACAAAATACACAAAAATATCAAATTAAGTTGTGCAGCTCGATCATAAAAATGGATTGAAGGGTCCCCTCCAAAAAAAAAAAAGAAATAGAAAAACATTTTTTCTGTTGATGCAAAGAAATCACACACGGGAATGAAGATGCAGTCAGACATCTCAGCTGCACTCACAAACATGCCTGCACAATCACACCTCTTGGGGGCACAAGCATTTCTCTCTGATAATGTCCTGTTCCAGTCCATTCCCCTGGCACCCTTATCCCAGTTGTAACACCCTCCAGGGAGAGCCAAGAGTCAGGAATTGCTTATTATTATTCAGATAATTGGACTCTCTCCTTATTTTTGGACAGAAATAACAAAAATGGAGAGGTAAATAGTAAAAACCCATAGAGACAAAGCTCTCAGTGCTCCGTCGCCAACATTGCAGTCCTTGTTTGTGCGAGCCAGCCCACGTGTCTGCCCCTAAATACACAATTATCCTACTCAGCCAATAGAAGACTGTCCACACATAAATTTAAAACTGAAGCCAAACATATCTAAAAAGCAAAGGCAATGCTGAAAACCATTCAGGCCTGACTACATTTATCAAAAAGTACACGCCATAAACAAGAAGCTAGTACTGGATCTGAGGAACCCTTAGCAAAACACCCTTCCAAGTGTTTCAAACTCAATGCCCGCAGGATGCTCCAAGCCCAACACAAAGGGAGGCATCTGGACTGATTCGATAGGTGCTAACACTCTGCCTGGTGCAGAGAATTCCATATTTGGGCTAATTTGACTGGATGAGCCAAAAAATAAAATGGAACAAAGACAGAAATGCGGGGTGTAAATGCAGGAGAGGGCTAGCCAACATTCATTTCCATGGTGATTTCTACCACAGAATGGTCAATGAACTTGACTAGGATTTAATAATAAAACACATTAATGGAGAATACAGCAATTCGGTTCAAATGAAGATTTTGTTTGGAGAACAAGAATATGTACTGCGCATACAGAGAAATGTTCATGAGCAAAACAATTTCCGTTCCTTTGATATTGTTTCCCCTCCTCTTGAATATGAATATGTGCCAGCACAGGGCTCAGTTAGATCTATAAAAAACTGAGCAAGGAACAAAGAATTTTAATAATTGCTTTTATAGATTTTGGGGATACTAATTGGAAATATAATAATCTAGGGTATATTGGAGCAAAGGGCTAGAAACAACAGCAAAGCTAATTAAAAGAAAGATTTTCACCCAATTTTTACTTTACAACCTATCTAATTAAGCAAAATCCAGAACTTCTTATTCAAGGCAAAATACATAGTCAAATGGTAAAGTGGAGTGGATCACTATTTTTTACTTACTCTCACCCCACAGAAAATGAAATGGCAGCCATTCTTAGGGAATTCCTCAATTAGTTCAAAATCAAACTGAAACAGTACAGAAAACCAGGGAAGTACAGTACAGTACATGTTAGCCATCCTTCATTAACCTCATCCAGTGTAATGGGAAACCCAATACTCCGAATATAAATAAACATAAAGATTATTATTTGGAGTAGAAAATGAAATTGACAGCAGAGTTAAATGTGCACATGAGTAGCAAACTGCATTAAGAGAGGAGGTGTCTTATTTAAGATCAATTCATTGAACATTATGAGGCAGCTAGGCATATAACAGCAGGCATACAGGTATCGAGCCATGTAAAGTGAGCTCCCAGGTTCCAGCTGGCGTCCTGGAGTAATGTGTACACAGCACACAGGACGTCTGCTCCCCTGGGAAGCAGCCTTTCTGCTAAGGTTATGAAACCCATAGCCGAAGAGCCAATCCCACTGAAGAGAAAACCCTAATACTGCCATGATTAAACTTCCAGTAGTTCAAAAAAGTCAACTGCAACAAGCACAACTAACAACCACTAGCTGATGCACATAACATATGGATTTCACATTATGTAAGGGTTATTTCATTTATATGGCAAAAACCTTTGAGCTTCCCAGATCCAAAAACAATCTAGCAAATCATACCCAATAACACGTAAAGCCTAAAATAACACTAACACATGGTAAAACCAAAAATGATATGACAAATACATAAATGCACAGCCTAAATAAAGTACAAATTATGAATGTACAGTGAATGTACAGTTAAATCTGAAGAGGATTTTCAGGTGAAGCACAGATGCTCACAGGCACAGTTCAAAGTTATTGCTGCTGAGATGCTGAGTGTAGTTCCCCAGGAAAGAACATTCTGGTGGCTCTCCTGCTGCTCCGGGGGCACGCTGCCTCTATACAGTTCCAAGTTTAGAGCTGTTTTTGAAACCACATACTGTGTACTGTAACCAGCATATACTGTGTACTGCCTACTGGTAGTCAGTGTAGTTTCCAGTATGCCAGCTTTTTTGTAAGACTTTTGTAGCACGCTAAATTTATACATGACCTCCCCACGAGCCTTTTATTTCCCATAGACAAAGCATCGTTTAAAACAGTGTTTTGAGAGCGGTACGTTGTAATGATTTGTCATGGGTGCTGTGGAAAATGATCAAGTACTACAAAAATATTATTACAAATAAAACTATTTCAATAGTTAGCTTACGTAAAGCTTCACACCTGTTAAGCCCCATGTGTACTGAAATGACAGGCACATAGAGACGTGTAGTCATTTACATGACTGAATAGAAATACAAAGGCAATTAGAGCAAACACTATACATTCACAAATTGCAAACGATGGTAGCACTTTAATAAATAAATTATAAATCATATGTAGGCTATACATTAACATATAATTAGACCTCGACAGTAACATTTAGTTCACTGTGAGTGAGACAGCAGTATTTGGGGTTAAATCACAACCCCCATGTTCTGTGTGGATATCTGAAAACAACCTGCACCTTGCCTAAAGGAAATGTGACTGGGAAATGTTAGTGGCAGAAGTTAGCTCACTAATCCAAGCAAAACTGCTAACTAGCTTGGTCCAGTTAGTATGATGCTGGTTTGTTGTACTTTGCACTCCCTTTTAAACAGCAATAAAAAAATAAAACTGAATAAAAGCTTTAACAACTTATTTTTAGGCTGAGCTTTCCCCGGTGGCGTCAGGTCCATACTCTGTCATCTTCCATTGCCAAAGACCTGTTCCAGTACTAAGGACACCAGAAGAGGGGTGAATCTCAACATGTGTATTCAACTGTACTTATTTTCACAAGCACTGGGTGAGCAGGGAACGGGAAATCAGGATCCAAGCAACGGAGATTTGAAAACGAAGGATTTATTAGGCAAAACAGGCAGAAAAGGCTCAAGACGGTGGAGATGCACTAGAACACAGACTGGAATACACAAGACTGATTGGAAATAATAAGAAACAGCTGATGACATCGGGAATTCACAGGAGGTTAATGAGGGGAGCGTGGCACACAGTAAGGTCGGATGATTGGGCGTGACACTTGTGTTCTCGTGTACCTGTTTTACGTCATCTTCTATTGCCGGAGACCAGTTCCAATACTAAGAACACATGTGCAGAGGACAGTAATCTCCAGATGTTGGTCTTGCTCCCAAATATCAAGAATACATTGGTTTCATCCTCTCCAAGTGAGATCAATCCCATGATTCACTGCACCCGAACATCGTTCTTGGAAGGCAAATTCTCAATATCAGTCTTGCCAAGACCACAAGTATGGTCTTTGCATTCTTAGTATTGAGATTCACCCCAGAGGATGGTAAAAATCCCGGGAAGTCCAGGGATCCTCAGGCCAGGTACACAGTACCGCTAAAATCCAGCTATAGCTAATGAATTCAAAATTTGCATCATTATGCACTTAAATATGACCTTAAATTGTACTGTACCTCAAACATTTATTTATTAGAAGTATTATGCCATATGTTGAACTTTAGTAAAAACACATAATATTTAATAGCAACTGACTCAATAAATATTTCACAAGGTAGCTCAATACCGACAGCTCAATACTGTAGTGCCATTGTCAGGAACCAGAAAGGTAGCTTCTTCTAGGAATGTTTTCAGTACTGCATTGTCCTCAAGCATTTTCCCGCCTTCCTTTGTGCTGTTTGCTGGCGAAACAACAAAGGAAAATGGCTGAAGGACGGACTTCAGCGAGCAATACGCATCGCCCCACCACCCACTCCACACTGGAGTTTCTTTTGGGCTCGTTTTAATCACTCATTCTCAAGTGCTAGGCGGGCATGTCACTTCCTGTAAATGGACAACTCTTTTTTTTTAACCACCCAGACAGATTTGCATAGATACCGGACACGATAAGAAAAATGCAGTACGTTCACCAGTGAAAGCCTGGAAAATGACGCCCTCCCATGTAAATGCTGCTGATCCCCATTTGTGCTAGGAAGACAGGGGTCCAGCAGACCCCACCTCTGTAAATACCGTCAAGGCATCTCGCTGTGGCACAAATCCACTTGTGCGTTCTATACCAGTCAAGCCTGCTTGCGGAGAATCAAATAAAACAGACTGGACACCGGCAGCGTTTTGAAGGCACAAGCTGTGCTACATAGACCTTCATAGGAGCCATTTGGAGAAAAAACTGATAATGACTTCTAGCAAAGACCTATGTTGGCTGCTGCATTAATTTATGCAGTTGTTCTAGGTAGAAGAATTAGGAGGCTATTAATACGACAGAGTTTGGGAAATCTGTGTAGCTCTAAGTTGACCCAGTCCCCTGGTAGGGTTGGCAATATGGCAAAATAACTTATTGCAATTATATTGTTCATATGATTCAATATCGATAACACCATGTAGCACAGTTTTTGTGTCTGTGAAATAATTATTAGTTCCTGTTAGCTTGTATATCCATATGATAGAAATAACTTTGATTTTGTGGTCAGGACATGCATTAGATAACAGTAGACATGCAAGACACTTCAAATTTTTAACATAATCTTCTCAATTGTGTTCATATAGTCCAATTAAACTTTTTTTAAACTTAAAATTACATGTCCTGACAATTGAAAAATAAGTTACTGCAACGAACAATACCCCAGATGTAGTCCGCCATCATATTCTCGTTGTATTGTCCTTGGTATCGATGCTCGAATTCCTTGAGATCTTGGTGGAATCTTTCTCCTTGTTTCTCTGAGTACGTTCCCATATTCTCCTTAAAATTTTGTAGATGAGCATCCAGGATGTGCACCTTTAGCGACATCCTATACCCCATATCCTGATAGTTCCTTTCTAGTGTCTCTACCGTATCCACATAATTCCTGTACTACTGCAATGAAGCTGCTCCAAGCTGCCTTTTGGACCTATGTGAGAGGCTGGGAAATTGCTGACATTGCTGATTTTCTATATCTGTGGTCCAACAAAGATACCAGCTTTTACTTCAGCCTCAGACAGCTTGGGAAAGAATTCCGCTAGGTAGCCATGTCAACGACATCTAGCAATATATCCGACTGATGTTACAGCAATTACATTGGTGATTGTTTAGACTTTATATATACAACAGCTTGGCACCATAACTTAATGACATTGAACGACAGAATTATTAGCAGTGACTCAAACAAGGTTTTGGTGCAGTGATGCTGAACTTATGGTCATGACTGCATACAAATTGTTGGACAGAAGTGACAAAACCAATGTTTTGACTCAATGGACGATTGCTACTAGTTGATTTTGACCCAAGCAACATGACAATAACATGGTCTTGCCAGGAACATAACATTTTTTGTTGCCTTGTGTAATTATTATGGTCCTTATAATCCAAAGCACCATTTTATTTCAAAGCTCCAATTTCCTTAAAATTCCCTCAGGATTTCTCCCCTTAAACAGATTCAGAACATGAAATGGTTGACAAATTGAATGGACTGGAAACAAAAATATAATTAAGAAAAAAAATCATACAAAAATGTTCCTTTGTTGTTCTAAGGCTTAACACTAGAAAACACTAACAGTACAGCTTGTTCCAGGGAACATGTTTGACATTCCTGGTAGATTTGTCCCATATTTCTTCTGGTTGAACATGGAAACCCTAATTGCTGGTTTACGTTACTGTAAGCATTTGTATGTTCCACTTGATGGCCATGCCTTGAGTGCTAAACTTTTCAATGTTTCTAGTTTTGCACAAATTTTTGGCTGTATTTACAGACGTTGGTAATCTTATCCTTGAAGGGTCATGCAGGTTTTTAGGATAACCTTTAGCTTAGCTGTTCAAACCCATGCAAACTCTTCAGCCAATCAGTCCTCTTATTAAGAAGCTGCAGTAAAAACCCACACACACCCACAAAAGTCCTTCATGGATAAGATTGTCTAACCCTGGTTTACAGTACATGGCACTAATCTGTTGCATGTTGGACTTTAATTTGCTAAAGACCTGCTACACCACTGACATCTTTTTACTTTGCTTATCCACAATATCTCTTTTTTCTTGTTTTCCATTTGACCTGAGTGTAAAGCACAAAGAAATGTATCATACAGTATGCATCACGTTTAATATTGTCCACCACAAGACTGTATGTCTCAGTATTTAACTGTAATTAACTGACAAATATAGGAAACCAGTAGTGTACTGATTACTGTTTAATATCTTTACTTATTGTTTACTGCAAAATTCTTTGGTGCTATTATTTTAATATAATGAACTTGTCTGCTCTATCACACTGAAGCTACTGTGTTTTCTAAGTTTTAACCTAAATTGAGATTACATGTAACTATGCAAATATGCTTTGTTATTTCATTTAAGCAGGAATTTCCGAAGTTCATTACTTGTTCTACTGGTGTTGCAATATAATACATAGATTACAACTTTTCTGTTTTGCTGCAGTCTTTTAGTCAGTAATACTTGAGAATAAGAATATAGGTTATAGACTGTAATGTAATCCAGAATGTGATTTTCGTGCCAGTTCAGACATTTTCCGGCTGTTCTTGATTTGGCCTCTTTGTGTATCACTCGAAAGAGCGGTTATGGAAGTTTCAGGTCCGTTAACTAGTGGCAGCACACATGGCATTTGGGTCACTGGAGGTGTATCTGAAAGCATCACAGGTTCAATGTTACCTTGCAATCTACAGGTTCTGCCTACACACAGGTGTGCTGTGTTATAATTATTACTCAAGAAATACTGAGTTTTTGGGCATAAGCAAGAATTCCCACACAGCAACAAGACCATATCATTAACAAAATAAATAATGATTTGCAACCAGTAAATGTTAAAATGCTAGATCAGGGGTGTCCAACTCCGGTCCTGGAGAGCTACCGTCCAGTAGGTTTTCTATCCTACCGGCTTCTGATGAGCCACACCTGTTCTCAGGTAAATACCAGGAGATGAGGTAAATACCTCATCAGAGACCAAGTGGGGCAAAAAACCTACTGGATAGTAGCTCTCCAGGACCGGAGTTGGACACCCCTGTGCTAGATTGTCTTCATTTTTTTGTGTGGTGACTGTATATATGGAGGAATCAATCTGCGATATACAAACTATAATCTTGACTGGCACCCTAATCTTGAAGCTGCTGAGGTGTTGCCTTTTACACCGTCACTGAAATTTCCTCTGAGCATACACTAATATTACCAAAACAGTAGCATGCGACGTGCTCTGTTAACAACAAAGCTTGCTATGTATTTGCTGCACAAAGGCTATCCATTCTCTAAAGACTGCTATAAGACTGGCTGGAGTTGCCTTCATGTCTTTGATGTCAGGCTGATATGTGCCAGCAAGCAAAGTTCATCACTGACAGTTTATCCAAGTTTCTCATTTTGTTATCTTATTTCATATGACAGTTACTGTGCATATTTATATCGTCCAAACCCAAATTATACCATCATAAGAGAGAAAACGTTCTATACTACATATTTTCTGACCATTGGAATCACGTACAGCTACCCTGGTGATCCATCCTGGCCCTTGTACTTACTGTATATTGACAAGTACTAATGCATTATTATTATTATTGCTGATTTTTTTAAATTAATTTACACTCAGACATTCTGCTAGGGGCATCTGTGTTAATTATGAGGTATCCAATTTTTTCATCCTTTATTAAACAATAAATGAAATAAAGCTGTATCAAGAGTCCTGATTCATTTACTTTTATCATATAAGAACCCTAGGCAAGTATCATCGTCAGCACCCCTGGTCCAAGGCTAATTGAAATTGGCAAGCAAGTTGCGCCCCCCCCTTGAAGCCTGTGCTGCCCATTGGATTGACCAGACCTGCAACTGCGGGATGCACTGGGGACAAACGCTGCTGCTCTTTATTTATGATAAATATACATGATTAATAAATGAAAAGTTTTATGGAAAAACGTTCATTACTTATTTCTCAGGCCAATAAAAACATACAAGGTGCCAGTGAAACTATGATCTGCTGGCCTGGATGCCAGTGGGGGAAAATGTCATGTTGGACAGTGGTCAATATCAATAATCATCACACTATTGTTTATTTATTTTAAGTTTTTTTTTTTTGCAGATTCAGCAGATTAAATGACCACAAATTGAATGGACTGCAAACTGAAATACAATTTTAATAAATAAATAACAAAAAATAAACCTTTTTTTCACAGGGCATAACACTGGAAAATGCTGACAGCGCGGTTTGTTGCTGGGTCAGTCATCTTTCTCTAACTGTGTCGCTGCTCGTTCCAGGAGGTGGGTTAGCCATTGCTTTATGGCTCTTATAACCACTTGCATTCTGTATGTTCTACTGGATGGCAATACTTCAGGCAATACTAAACAGCCAGATTACCACCACCCCACTGACATCTCTTACACTGCATTTCTTTTATTAAATACTCGTTCTCAAAATTACGCAATGTACTACAACTTCATATAAACAATGCAATTTGGAAACTTTTCTGACAAAAAAAGAACACGAGGGGCACATGTGACTTTTGACAGCCAATTGAAATAATATTCCAAATAAGAAGTTTATTACTTGTTAACTGATTAAAAATACAACCAGGATGCTGAGGGAAAAATATTAATCAAAATATATGTTTTTAATGCATTTCTGTAAGGACAAATCACTGTAATAGATGACATTCATCTATTAGAAACTATCCACATACAGCACACAAACCTAGGTTAGGCAGCTGGAACCTGCTGCATTGAACATTTTCATACAGAACTTTAGATGGTTAAGGCAATTCCACCAGCTCCTCAGCACACGGCAGGCAAGCCTGTGACAATGGAGAAGCACTGCATTTCACATGTTTTCAGGCTGCCCCTTATTGATCTGTTCTTATAAAGACAAAAAAAGCCATTCAAGTTTGACTGTCTCATTCTGGTGCATTTTCTACACGGCTTTATCAACAAAAGAACTGATATGGTCTTTGTCCAACTAAACAAAGCCATGTGGGCAGTGTTATAAAACAAGATTTGAGTATGTTCTTTGTGTTCAATTTCTTGGGGAAAAAAACAAACTCTTTCGGCTTGTAAAAAGGCAATTCGCTGCTTCGCAGGACAAGGCCACTCTGATGAAGGTGTGCTGGGAATCAGGCTGGCTATCTTGTAGTAATTACTCTGTCTGGCCCAATGGTACAACTGGCTATGCTGTGTTAATGCAATGTGAATCCCTGCTTGTGGTGTTATTAAACACCCCTTTGGGGGATAATGCACTGCGAAAGACCCTCATCTCCATCCCTCTCTAGAGATGAACCTTCGATTCCTGTTCTCTCGAGTACAAGCTTGCATTTTAAAAAGGGGTCCATTTAAAAAAAAAAAAACTCCAAGAGAGAGGTTTATATGCTGAAATGGTTTGGGACATGCAAATTTCAGTGAAAGAAAATGTGTATACAAGAGAGGAAAACCGGTTTTAATGTTTGAAAGAATAGGGGCCAGTTAGTCAGTTGAAGTTGGAGGATAAGGAAGCAAGTAGCGGTTTGTGATTTTCTCATTGAGAGAACTGTTGTGATGTGCACAGCTGGAGACACATTCAACATAACAAAAAAAATCCCTTCACTGCAATTGCATCACTGCAATGTCTACAACACAAATATGTCTACTGGGGAAAATGAATTTCACTGATTCTCTTTTTCACTCTCGCAGAGAAGAAGAGCATTGAAAGATTTATGTGTTATGGTGGACATATTCAAATATCACATATGCAGTTTATAGCTGCATACAAACAAAGATTATGGAAAACCCTTGGCTTAGACTTGTGCCCTCAACCAGCCACGTCTCTAAAGACGATCATTCTTTTAGGTTAATAATGGGCCTCAGGGTTAAGGCAAGAATCAATCACAGATTCTTCAATCATTTTACTAATTGGATTTGGAGCCACTGTAATATAAAACATGAAAAATGGAATGTACCTGAAAAGTGACTTGGCCAGTCTGAAATGCTTCTGTCTCATGTACGATAAATATTAACCTCAGAGTCATAATTTCAATGGGAATCAAGTTTATCAGAGATCTATTATGACAATCCCCATTCACTACCTTTAACTTTATCACGCGACACAAAAATTAAATCAACGTGTTGTTCTTTGGTAAGGCAGGCTCAATTAAAAAACTGGCTGCCAAATCGCCATTTTATGGTTTCTTTTGTTAGATTCTCTTACTCAATGGCAATTGGCAGACTTCTGGACACCTTAAAGCTGTAACTGTTTTATTAAAGTTTGCCTAAAGAGACTCTAAATGAAACCAAATACTGCACAATCTCAGGAAGCAGCACAGGCCGAATCACGGCTTACACAAGCACACAAGCCTATTAATACAACAGTTCCAGCCAAGAGATCTGCTTGGACAAACGGTGTTGTATGGGTGTGGTTATCGGAGTATAAATGCACTCGGACATTTCACATGAGCTGTATCACAGGTGCATGTAAACCGTCATACATGCCTCATTTCCACCAACACGGAATCCGTGCTGGGCTGGTTCTCGCTTGGTGCTTTTTGAGAACCTGCCCACCGGTTTCAAAAATGAATGCCGACGGAAGTGAAAGTACTCCATTCTTTTGGATATATTTTCATCTGTTTAGGATTTTAAGTTCTTATAAGCTGCCGAACCAAAAAAAAAGAAACAAAAAATCAAAGTATGTCTTTACTGCCTGTTTCTACTTTTTCCATAAAGGCTCCTCTGCCTGTTTGTAAGTGAGTTTATTCTTTACCCTCAGTCATTGTTTTACCGCTGTCCTTTTAAGGTTAGTGCAAAAGAGTCCGCTAATAACTGAACTTTACTGTCCGCCTCATGATCACTGTGCCACTCTAGTGCCACAATATTTTATTAATTAGACCTGTGGCATGCTTTTAATTTACAATGAAAAGTTACTCTGCTAATAAGCTGGATAGTTGTTTCACTCCTGGCACCGGTGATAATAGATTAACTATTTTGGCTTGAACTGAATTTTCCAGGTATGCGGAACTGTGTTAAATGTGCAGAAAACAACATAAAATACCACTGCAAAACAGGACTAAAAAAATAAAGAACAAAATAACAGATGAGTAGATTACAGTGAAGTATATACAAGATTCACTACAATTCATGGAATATCAATACGCTTGAATGAACAAATTTTTTGAGGAACATCCAATTTTGTTGACATCCCTACAGCTGGTTGGTTGTTTATTATGTATTTTTTCCTGAAGCTTCTGTCCTTTCTGATTATAAAACAAATTTGGAAAAGGGGGCTGGGGACTTCCATGCCAGGCTGTGTCTACAGTGTATTGAGGCAGCACATTCAAGGTATGTACGGCTGAGATAAAGGTTAAGGGAAAATGTCAACGGCAGGACATAAAAAGGAAACGGCTTCCCTTTAGTAAAGCCGGCTGAGCTAGCCGCAGAGAGGCACCCCGCCTTTTAAAATGCGCTACAGCAAACAGCTATCAGTCCTCATCCAAAAAACTCACAAAGTGGGATTTAATTCACGGGTTATAAGTATGAGATTAACCTGCCCATCTACACACGATCTGACAGCATGCCGTTAAACTTTATAAGGCCTTTACGGTGGTCTTTTGAGTTTAAGTCAGACGCGGTAGGTTGCCAATGAGTGACGCATGGAAGATGCTTTACTACCGTGACATGCAGTTGGATGAAAGAGGAAGGGCTATTATCTTTAGTCCCCTGAGCAGTTCTGAGATGTAGCTGACCTGATGAGTGGCATCCCATCCAGGCTGTCCACTACCGCAAGCTTCCTGACATAGACTGGACTCCCACCATGACCCTGTGCCACGTGTCTCAAAGCCCCTCAGATACGTGTCGCAGCTGCACTTTGGTATTGTTCTTGGGAGGTCACACGAACCACAAGCCCCCACACACATGCTAAGGGCCACAGCGACTAGCTCTGTTAGCATTAGCATAGCTCCTATGGCTGCTGCCAGACACCCACTATATCATCATGGCTGCCAGGAGACCGTTTGGGAAGCGTCATGTTAAGCACTCCCTCTGGGCTTGGGTGATCCAAGTAGGAGAACACAGACAATGATAATCACATTGAGTTTACAATAATCACGCTACTCTTATTCTGCAATATAATGCTAGCTATTCATCAAGCGCAAAACTGTAAATGTTTAAATTCCATATCATCCCCTATTCTCCACTTAAGGTTTGATATGATCATGAAAATAAGACATGAATGAAAATGAAATATTTTTCCAATTTTGCTTTTGTGAAACTGAGGTCTATCTGGTACTTGCTTAAATATCCATTATCAGCTACCTATACCTGTCATATTAACCATAAAAAAATCAATGACAGTTAAACTGCTCCCCGGATGATGATTTAGGCATGGAAAAACCCTGGAGTGTAAATTGCAGTTTGATTGGCCAGCATGATGCGCCACTTCAAAGACCACAAAACAAGGTAAAGATTTTTTAAGTATGCCTTTACACCTCCAGTCTGTTCCTTTTGGGGAGTATTGCAAAATCCATCTGCCAACAGGGCAACCCATCAGTGACCCACATACTGTACAGGCTGCATTGGATTGGCTGGAGCAATACAAGGATGATCCTTGCCAAGTAAATAATGAATGAACCCACCCAGGCTGCAGGCTTGGCATTCCCCTTTATTGTTTGTGCGTATTTTTAGGGTTGTACGAACGATGCTGTCTACAAAGTCTATATTAAATAAAGCTCTAATGGATGAAGAATAAATTAGAATAAATCTGATGATAAATGTTTTTCCTGCTCTTATGTGCAGAATATGGAAATAATGGCAGGGCATCTTTTGTTCACAGTAAAGGCGCAAAGTCTGTGCTCCTCACTAATTTTAAATATAGGAGATAACGAGCGATTATACATTAAAAAGAAAACTTACTTCAATTTGCCTTTAAATTTCACATTTCCAAATGTTAAAGTATTTTAAAAAATGAAATATAAATATAATTTTAAGGAAAACCAAACTAAAACAGCATTTTTCTGCACTGAAAGCAAGACTTTTACTTCACTCCTGAGATAAGAACAATATGTTTGCCGAGTACGGAGAGCTGAGCCGAGCTCCATTCAAGATATCCACTAACCCCCCCACCCCCCCCACCCCAGAGCCCATCTCACAAAACAGGACCGTTGACTTCCACCGCAGAGGTGTGTCACCAGTGAGACAGGGGCTGACAAGGAGGTAGACAGGGGACCACACAGGTGACAGAGGGGTGCGGTGCTGGGACACAATGGATCTACGCATCTCAGATCTGAAACCGGTTGAAGGCTAATCCTCAGCAGAGTTTAGAGGTTCCCTGCTCACAGAATCCAGTGTGGGTCGCCATAAACATCAAGCCCTCTCCATACCACTTCACAGAGCCGGGGATTCCCTTGGAAAGTGGATGCTGTTAATTCCAGCCCTGCAGATCCTCATAAGCTGCCGTTTATTGCCTGATACACAGAGCCGGACACAAGCGTATGCCGTGGCCTGCATTTCATCAGCTAGGGAATGAAAATCCGTCTGTCTGCCTGCCATAGGGGGTGGTGGGGCACTGCGAGCGGTGAGTGGGAGTGGAAAGTCGAAACATACAATTCATGAATCCCCCCCCCAAATAGAAACTGTGCTGCAATGAGCAGATGTGAGACGGCTGCTCTTCAGCTCTGGACAGGGCTCAGCTCAGTACAGGCCAGACCCGTCACAGCACCTCGGTATTGATGCCGCGGGGGAAGCTCACGCACTCATACAGTACCTGAGAAAGCTTAACCTACAATCCCAAACGTTAACCTATTTTTAACAGGTCATAGTTACCGGAGTTATTTCAGTTCAACAGCAAGCTTACAGCTCCGGCAGTTGGGCCTAGAGAACTGCCTCAAACACCATACATCCAGCTGCCCTTCGT
This sequence comes from Pollimyrus isidori, assembly GCA_019775955.2. Taxonomy (NCBI): domain Eukaryota; kingdom Metazoa; phylum Chordata; class Actinopteri; order Osteoglossiformes; family Mormyridae; genus Pollimyrus; species Pollimyrus isidori. The sequence goes on from JABFDZ020000008.1 coordinate 25,706,462, forward strand.
CAACACGATGTGGATTTCCACAAATAAAAAAAGGGGCCAGGTGACTCACACAGGCGGCACTTTATAAACCAATAATGTCATTACTGTCAGTAGTGTTTAATGCCATGAGGCAAGGCCATAAAATGACCATTTCAGTAATCAAAGCACAAGAACATGTACAATACATATGCTCCACTACTTACGAACAAGTTACGTTTTGACGACTCTTCATAAGTCATTATTTAATATCATTTAAAGGATACACGCAAGTACAAAGAACTAGGATGCTGGGAGTGCGCACTTTATGCTGCTGCATGGGAGGAGTAGCAGCCAGAAGTCGCACTAGAAGGAATTAGTGTGCAGAAACAAATGTTGACGTTGCAGATATGAAAAGGGGAGCCCAACAAACACAATTTGGACTTACGGCCCTTTTCGTTCGTACGTCTGAATGTTCATAAGTTGTAAGTGCGTAAGTAGAGGAGCGTCTAAATATATGTCTGACTGTGCAAGTAGACATGTCTGTTGGGAAAATCACAGATCCCGGCGGTGTTCCTGACAGAGGAAAGGAGGCACCTCTCTGCACCCCACACACACACAACCACAAATGAGCACCCAATAACACGCACACATTCACACACATGCACACAGTGACAGACATGCACATCGACACAATGCACACACACACACGCAAATTCATTCACATCAAAAAAAAATCACAATCTCTGACTGCTGCCTCAGAAAAACATCCCGCATCCTAATCTGAGATAAGCAGTACAAGACGGCAGGATAATGTGAAGACGACACACTGCTATTTTTAGTGATACATTTCTCACTTCCTCCCTCCCTCTCTTCCCCCTTCATCCTGCCTCCCTCCCTCTTTTTCTCTATTCCCTCAGAGAGTTCCAGCAGCAGCATGGGAACCAGAACATCAGCAGGACAAGGGGTGCCCTGTTTTTCCCCTGATGCACGGCGCAGTCACATCAGCCGCGTGGAGCCGCAGGCCAGCGTGCCGGGCATGGGATGTGAGAGTGTCACCTCCTGAGAGTTCCAGAACCAGCCGCCCTGGATCGCCCGACCCTGCATGCGCTGGGTGTTGGAGCACGTGCATCCCCTTCACAGCGTCACGCCCCGTAGGCCCCCGCCATGAACCCAAGGCAACAAACCACATGCTTTATTCCTTCCTTCCCACCACTGAGACAGAGCGGAGAAAGACGGGAGGGTGACACCTGTCAGCGTCCCAAAACCCCAAGCTCTTGGGTGCCCCCAAATCCTTCACATCATGTCCCTCCTCAAACATCCATCGCTGTAATACCCCCCTCGCTCATTAGCGGCCGACAAATGCGATTGCGATGTAGATAATGGTGGGAAGTGCCCTCACGCATGCAGACGGGGTGAGAGTAAAGTGGCTTATACATGCTGTCAGACAGGCATCTTGGAGATCACTGACACCACCGGCCGTGCCTCTATACCTCACAGTACTGCCACCTTGCTATCTTTGCTTTGCCCACCAGTGGCATCCTTTCTAGCCAGCGCTGGCTCTTTAGCTGGCTGGGACACAGACTGCTCACTAACAGCAGCCAAGTCTGTATACATGGACATTTATCTATCAATGCAAAATGATGATTCACCAAGATATTTATCAAAAATTCAAAGCCAGATTGAGAGGGATTAGCTGACATATTTACCTTTTCAATTATGCAAACACAGATCTCTGCATGTTAGCCTCCTTCAAGTTTGATAAAATGTGGCTCATCCGGACACCTCAGACTCATTTTGCTAAGAGGTAAATTAGCTGTGATCCTACCAAGATAATGAAATGGCTTTTTCTAAGGAACAAAGCAACTCGATCTCGCTTTCATCATCATCAAGCCATCTGCTTGTCCAGGGTTTGGGTCACGGGGGTAGCAACTTCAGGAAAGATACCCAGATCTCCCTCTGACCAGCCATCTCTACCAGCTATTTGAGGGGATTACTGGGGCATTCCCAGGCCAGCCGAGAGATATAATCCCTCCAGCGAGTCCTGGGTCTGCCCCGGGGCCTCCTCCCAGTAGGACATGCACGGAAAACCTCTCCAGGTAGCTGCCCAGGAGGCATCCGCACCAGATGTCCAAGCCACCTTAACATTTTCGACATGGAGAAGCAGCAGTTCTACTCTGAGACTCTCCAGGATATCCAAACTTCTCACCTTATCTCTATGGGAGAGGTCAGACACCCTGTGGAGAAACCTCATTTTGGCCACCAAAGCCCTTGCAAAACTGCGGATGCTGCTCCGATCCATCTGTCCAGCTCTCCATCTCTTCTACCATCACTCGTGAACGAGACTCCAAGATACTTGAACTCCTCCACCTCCACAGGCCATCAAACTGAACACCCTCAGCACCCTGGTTGCACCTAGATATCCTCCAAATAGATATTATAAACAGAACCGGAGACAATGGGCAGCCCTGGCTGAGCCCAACACCCACTGGGAACATGTCCAACTTATTACTGGCAATATGAAGCAAGCTTCTTCTCCATTCATATAGAGACCAAATCACCTGCAGTAGTGGGCCCCAAACCCCATATAACTGAAGCACCCCCCACGGAGCACCTTGGGAAACCCGATCGTAACCCTTCTCCAATACACAAAACACATGTAGACTGGATAGGCAAACTCCCAGGTCCCCTCCAATACACTCGCAAGGGTATAAAGCTGGTCCAGTGTTCCACGGCCAGGACGAAAACCACATTGTTCCTCCTGAATCAGAGATTAGACTATTGATCTCACCCTCCTCTCCAGTACCCTGGAATAGACTTTCCCAGGAAGGCTGAGAAGTCTGATCCCTCTCTAGTTGGAACACACCCTCCGGTCTTGAATAAGGGGACCACCGCCCCGGCCGCTAATCCAACTGTACTGTCCCTAACCTCCACACACTGTTGAGAAGGCTTGTCAGCCATGACAGCCCCACAAGATCCATCCATTCCCCGTCCAGTCATTTCTATGGGAAAAACACTAATCCCAACAATGACAACCATAACCCTTAAACAGCCATAACTTTAACCATAAGCAACCAGACAAAATTCTCATGAATCTTTAAAACCACATAACAGCTTCAATCATTACAACTCAAATCTGCACAAGTTAGGAAAGTAAAAATGTGCATTGTGGAGGCAAGCTCTCCTTTGGAAATTCAATTGCTACACAAGTGCACAGGAGAAAGGAGCATAAGAAGAATAAATCAGTCACCATAAATGCAGGGGAAAGAGCTGAATTTCAAGAGTGAGCAAAATGTGTGCATTTTGTGTAGATTTCCAAGAAGTTTCCCTCCTGATCACACCAACTATGCTACATACAGTTCCTGCAAATTAGTTGCATTTAGAATCTGCTGTACCCTGGATTCTTTGAAATGTTTCTCTTTGTTTCTGTCAAATATACAGTATGGCTTATAAGGCAAGTAAAAGCACCAGACAGAAAATCTATGAATGTCGTTAAATGCATTTATTTGTATGTGTTCCTATTTCTGTAAAATGGCTGTTGCAAAATGTTCGTTTCCACTGTTCGAGCCACTGTTTACTCCTAATTATGGAATTAAAAAGCTAGCATCCCTGTTTATAATATGCATGTGTCAGACACAGGTTTCACAATGCTGTGGCATTACTCATTGCGTGACTTCAGAAAGCAGGCAGGCTCCAAGCAGCACACTGACACGCTACGGACCCCCTTCACTGCTCTGTCAGCCTTAGCGGTTGTAGCCTCGTCAAAGGAAGATTTGACAAAAAGGATCATCAGATGTGCCACCTCAACTGCAGTGTTTCTACTGATTAATTTCTCGACTATTTTACGGATTGCTCGATTAATCTGGACGATTGGTTTTCCTCCGGAAAATCAAATTGACCATTTAATTTAAGTTAATTCTATTTTGACAACAACAAACTGTATGTCATCATCACAGGACTTTAGATAATGGACAACAGACTTCCTGCACTATACGGACATTATTTTTGCCCTCCATTTTATAAGCAGATTAGTAGTGCGCCTAAAATATTAATGAGATGCGTAGTACAATGCCCCAAAGTTAGCATTCTTTATAAATTCAGCATATCTTTATACTTATTAAATTTGGTTACAGCACCACACCACAAGTGACTGTTTAACTAGATCATGGAAATGATAAGCACTGAAGTGGCCCCAACAACTTTTAAAAGAAGAGATACTATGGTTAAACAACATGAAAGACATTGGCGGAGGGGTGATACTTTTTCATAAATTTTGTTTTCAATTAATTATATTATTTATTTTTATTTATTCTTACTGTTTTTATTCTATTTGTATTCTATGTTCAGCACTTTGGTCAGTGGTTGCTGTACATTAAGGGCTTTATATATAAAGTTGACTTGACTATTAAAGTCCAACATGTTTTTGTCAAGTAAATATAGTTTTCATTTTTATTTTGTTTTGCAAATTATTTTCTTTTATTTAGTGTCTGCTTTTATTTCAGTTTTAGCTCACAATAACACTGGCCTCAACAAGCCCAACGAACATGAACACACACCATCAATCAGTGTAGATTTTAGTCTACATATTTTCACATCCAGTGAAGACTCTAAGGTAGCAGGCAGAACACTTTATGGCTTTAATAATGAGTGCATTTAGCAGCTACAGGGAAAACGATATTTCCATACTAATGGTACTTTAATAAGCACAAATAGACATCACTATTTATGCTTATTAAAGTTAGGCCCCAGTCAGCACCAGTCAGGCCCGAAGTTAGGCCCCAGTCAGGCCCCAGTCAGCACCATGCAGTCCCAAAGTTAGACCCCAGTCAGCACCAGTCAGACCCAAAGTTAAGTGCCAGTCAGGCCCAAAGTTAGGCCCTAGTGACCACCAGTCAGGCCCAAAGTTAGGCCCCAGTCAGCACCAGTCAGGCCCAAAGTTAGGCCCCAGTCAGGCCCAAAGTTAGGCCCCAGTCCGCACCAGTAAGACCCAAAGTTAGGCCCCAGTCAGCACCAGTCAGGCCCAAAGTTAGGCCCCAGTCAGCATCAGTCAGACCCAAAGTTAGGCCCCAGTGAGCACCAGTCAGGCCCAAAGTTAGGCCTCAGTCAGCAAGAGTCAGGCCGAAAGTTAGGCCCCAGTCAGCACCATGCAGGCCCAAAGTTAGGCCCCAGTCAGCACCAGTCAGACCCAAAGTTAGGCGCCAGTCAGGCCCAAAGTTAGGCCCTAGTGACCACCAGTCAGGCCCAAAGTTAGGCCCCAGTCAGCACCAGTCAGGCCCAAAGTTAGGTACCAGTCAGCACCAGTCAGGCCCAAAGTTAGGCACCAGCCAGCACCATGCAGGCCCCAAGTCAGGCAACAGTCAGCACCAGTCTGGCCCAAAGTTAGGCCCCAGTCAGCACCATGCAGGCCCAAAGTTAGGCATCAGTCAACACCAGTCAGGCCCAAAGTTAGGCCCCAGTCAACACCAGTCAGGCCCAAAGTTAGGCCCCAGTCAACACCAGTCAGGCCGAAAGTTAGGCCCCAGTCAACACCAGTCAGGCCGAAAGTTAGGCCCCAGTCAGCACCAGTCAGACCCAAAGTCAGGCACCAGTCAGCACCAGTCAGGCCCAAAGTCAGGCCCCAGTCCGCACCAGTCAGGCCCAAAGTTAGGCCCCAGTTAGGCCCAAAGTTAGGCCCTAGTGACCACCAGTCAGCCCAAAACGCTACTACAGCTTTGACTGTTCTATGGTCTGATGAAACAAAAACGAAGCATTTCAGCAATAAACATTCAAGTTGGGTTTGGTGTAAAAAGAGGGATGGCCGTAGTAAAAAGAAACTTATATATAAAACATGGTGGAGGTTCTGTAATGTTGTGGGGCTGTGGGCCCTGGAAACCTTGTTAAGGTACATGGCATTATGGACTCCATGAAGTACCAGGACATTTTAATTCAAAATTTGGCTGCCGCTGCCAAGAAACTAAAACCGGGCCGTTAGTGGATCTTCCAGCAGGACAGTGACCCTAAGCACATGCTCAAACCGACATAAAAATGGTTAGCTGACCACAGAATCAAGCTTCTGCCATAGCCATCTCAGTCCTGTGACCTGAACCCCACTGAAAACCTGAGGGCTGAGCTACAGAAGATAGTGCATAAGAGGGGTCTAGGACCCTGGCTGATCTGGAGAGATTCTCAGATGCCCTGCTCTGTATTCTGCAATCTTATGAAATGCTGTAGGAGAACACTCAGTGCTGTTATACTGGCAAAGGGAGGATGTACAAAGTATTAAATGCTGGGTTCCGATAATTGTGCCACATGTGTTTTTGTTGAAAATAATTATTTCTTGACGAAGAATTTGTTTTTCTTTGATTAAATTTATTTCAAAGAAAGGTTGAATTTTTCAAATTTTTTCAGTGTCACATGAAGCTACTTCAAAAAAGGTGGATTTTTTCTAACCCCTTTTACAAATCGTCACAAGTAGTGCCAATATGTCTGTGTGTGTGAGTATATGCTATATAATAATATTTATTATACGGTTACATATAACATATATACTGTTTCATGAAAAAATATGTATGCTGCATGTAAAAACAAACCTGAGACAAAATATTAATATATCACATTTAGTTAGTTATCCTTTGCATTCCAGTGGATGGATTAAAACAGACATTGTCTCCATCATACGCAAGTTATTACTCCTACACATAACCACCTTCAGGAATATCTAAGCAACAGAAGATCAAGCACCTTGGATATTTCATTATTTATATATATATATATTTTTTTTTGAGCCTTGGGTTCAATTTCCTCACCAAAGGCATTTCATGCCAAAATGTAACATTCTGACATTTTGATAACGCCACATCAAATACGCAAAAATAAAAAGGGAAAATGTTCTCACCCACTTTATATACTCTTTTAAATCAAACTTCAGAGCAGCTGGTGTATGTGGGGGTCATGTGTATATTACATGGTGGTGGCGACAAAATGCCCTGAATGTCTCCATAATGTGATATAAACCTGTTGTTTTGACATTGTGATGACCAATTTTTTGGTCCTCATAAGGGGAAACACAATTTTAGTTTTTTTTTATTGCAATTAAACAACTGAAAATGCCAAAAGTCTTTTATTTTAGTTAAGGTAAGGGCTGGGTAGGGGCTATAATTGTTATATTTTGGATTAGGATTTTTCCCATAGAAATGATCGGACAGTCCCCAGAATGATATGGATACAAACGTGTGTGTGCGGGTGTTTGTGTGTGCGTGAGCGTGCACACAGGGAAGCACATGCTTACCATAGACGCTTGAGGATTTGCGTCTGTGACCCGGCAGGCGGCCTGGTCGATGACAGCTTCACTGTGCGCACAGCTGCAGCAGCTGAATCGGAGCAGCTGAACGTGCATTTAAGCTATGATATGCAGCCATGGCCTCATAACAATCCACCATGCCTTCTTTCTCCAAGTGCACTACTGAAATGTATTTCATTCTGTTAGTTTGGGGACACTGTTCTCTGCATTCACTGTTCTCTGCATTCACTGTTCTCTGCATTCACTGTTCTCTGCATTCACTGTTCGCTGCATTCACTGTTCTCTGCATTCACTGTTCTCTGCATTCACTGTTCGCTGCATTCACTGTTCTCTGCATTCACTGTTCTCTGCATTCACTGTTCGCTGCATTCACTGTTCTCTGCATTCAATGTTCGCTGCATTCACTGCTCTCTGCATGTGGAGTTTATTGCAGTCAGGGCACAGGAGGAGCTCTAGAGTTAATTAAAGACTGTAAATCAATCATTCTGCCAATTCTCCAATTATGCAGATTGTAGCTAGAGCCCTCTGCAAACATTAAATGGAGCGACCTTTCCCTGTAGGAACATCACAAACATGTCCAAGCCAACAGACTATGCTTCTTTCGTAAGAGTTAATTAGTTCAACCTCAAATTTGTCTCAATCTGCCTTGCAGTTTGCGTTTGGACCACATTTCCTTTTGCTTCCCGTATCTAGGAACATCTCAGAAAATGCAAAGGTGTAACCTCAGCAGAAACACCAGAGGGTCGGGGTGATCATCACCACTGGATTTATTACTAGCCCAGCTATGCTGGTTATTAAACTAGATTTGTTGTTTATTAGACTAGATTTGTGACCCGAAAGCTGCAGGAGGAACATAAATACATATTCAGCAATATCACTGGAACAATATAAATCATGGACCGAACAAAGAAGCCTATCTGCATATCTTTATCAAAGAGCCAAGATGACTCTCATAGCACAGCAATATAAACCAATATTAAATTAGTATGCTCTGCTGAAGACCTAGTTAACCCTAACCCAGACCCTACCTAAATCTAATCCTGTTTAACCTTTACCTTGCTTAATCCAAACTCTGCCCATGCAGCTCAGGTCTCTGTGTGTATGTTAGGAACGTTGCAGGTTCAAATCCCATGGTCAGCAGAATATAAGCACATTTGCAAGGCCCTTAACCCCCAAATAGTTCTCCAGGGGCACCAGATAAGGAACTGACCCAAACTATGCCCTTCAATGTACGTGTGTGTATGTCCTAAAGGAAAGATGAGATAGGTGAAAACCGAAGGATTCTATGCACCTGTCCTTGGTAAAGAAAGCTTCATTTGATTTCCTGAACCCGAAGCATCACAGAACAGCCTCACATGGGGAAGCAAGTTATATCCACATGTACCAAAGGGATCACAGAGGATATGCTTCAGGAGTGCATGTCTGAGGTGCGTCTCTGACTGAATCATCTACTCTCTGAACCAGTGGTGCACCCATGTTCTCGCTCCAGTATGTGGGATGGCTGCAGTATGAAACCCTGTCTTCTAAGAGATGGACACATTGGCACCATGGCACTGTTCACAGTGCTGACGCAAAACAGATGCTGTGCACTGAATATGGGCCCTGTCAGACGGCATATTGAGGGCAAGCAAAGAAAAACCTTTTAGTTAAGTTGGTACTTTTTCTTCTTCTATTTTCTCCCTCTCTGTCAGTTCTTCTCCATCTCTCTCTCCCTGCCACTTCCAATCCTTACTTCTGGTTTCCCATGTTCGCCCACACTGCCTATTGTGAGTCAGAAAACACTCCGATACTTTTCATTCTCTCTCGTCATCTGTCTGCCCGTCTTGCTCTCATTCTCCCTCTAAGGGGATGCGGTTCTTTGGCCTGCCAAGCTAAAAACAAACCCTGTTAGACATTAACTTCAGTGTCCCTGTCTCTCCTGGGGCCACTTGAGGCTGGAGGCGTTTAGCAGTAGGGGGAATCCTGCAGAGGCTGAGACAGGAGCAGAAAGATACTAAAATGTTCAATCAAATTCGACTGACCCGCTTCATATCCAAAATGCATATAAAAACAGGGGAGAATGTGCACGAGCTCTGAGAGTGGGTTGTGACAGACAACAAACAAAGGCAGCCCCCTCCCTGCAATCTCCCAGACAGAAGGGGTGAACTTCTGCTCATCCTGACATGAGCAGGTTCGCTGGGGAGCAAAAGGCACATGCTAACTTCTCTCTATATCATCACATCATTAGCGACTGCAATGCTGGGGCCTGGAAGGATGAGGCCTGCGGTCTGTTTTGTGACCACACACACATGCATACAGCTCCACGCTATAGACTGTGAACCCTACGCAGATTTTTTTTATGATTATGTTATATATCAGTATATGTATTGGCCATGGTGTCACTGAAAAGAAAAAGTCACAATAAGGTTGTTGGTTAAAGGATCGGAAGCCCTATGAACATGTGAATGGAAAGTCTAGTTATTCATTCATCTATTTTCTGAAACCACTTAATCTCAAATGGAGTTGTGGGGGGGACCAGAGCCTATCCCAGGAGCAATGGGTGCAGCCAGAAACCGACCTTGGGCAGTTGCCGACACACCACAGGGCCAATTTAGACTCACCAATTAACCTGTCCTGCACGCTCCGGGACCGTGGGAGGAAACCGGAGTCCCTGGTGAAAACCCACACAAACACGGGGAGAGCGGGCCGACTCCACACAGAGAGGACCCAGGACTGAACCCAGGACCTACTTGCTGTGAGGCAGCAGAACTAACCACCACACCACCCATGTAGCTATTCATTAATATCTTATTTATTTTTGGTATGGTGAGTAAAATTTTACCTGAAAGAAGTGGTGCTTCTGAACCAAAATGAGGTGGATTATCACCACATGTCAGTTACTGACTGGTTTAATTATGTCCCATTTGGGTTAAACCTGAGCACAGTACACACACTTACATATGCAGATATGCACATACGCACACACACACACACACACACACACACACACACACTCACCATCTCCTCCAACGCTGAGTAGGCAGGAAGACAGTGTATGGAAATAACACACTAATCTTATTTTACTGCACTGGACAGAACATACAGATTACAAGCTGCATCTGACACTGGGAAGATGTAAGCACTCTCCTTTTGTATAGTGAATCGCCAGATTTTAATAGCAAGATCTCCAGCAGCAACAACGCTCACTGCAATTAGATAATGAGTCAACCAAAAACAAAAGGGAAAAAAACTAAATCCACTGCAACAAAATGGAGGTTGATAATTATCGTTTAACTCTTTTTCTCAAGAGGCAGAGATGGGTCTATGTGCAAAAGAGCCTCCAGGCCACTGCAATCTCCAACAAGTTCCACATCGTTATGGGCAGAAGCAGCCAGCAGGCGATGTTTAATGCCCAGAAGAGAAATCTGTCTAGAGCTGTGGCTGAAGAAATGGTTTTAGGAGCAAATCCTCAATCTTTTTTTTTATACTTTTATAGTGACTGCCACAGTGTTTTCCGCACGGACAGGGTTTCTGAATGGGCTCAGATTTATCCACACATCACTCATGCTCACTTCTTAACTCTCCATTAGCCCTGACGCAGGGCTGCATGTTCTGCTAAGGACCAGCAGAGTCATTCATATTTGGCACAGAAAGCCAGGTGGGAACACGTGAGGGTCAGGCCAGATGAAGCTGGCTGCAGTGGGGAGGATGTTTTCATATGATCCAGCCAATCAGACAGGGTGACGCCATCGCAGGAACAGGCAAATTGCATCAGACATGGACATACACACAAAACACAGTTACACGCGCAACTAGAGAACCGATCAAATGCAAATGAACATAAATGGATACAGCATGAATAAACTCATTAAAGCTCTCATTAAATATGGACTTCCTTTCATAAATCTTCCATCAACTGTGGTGATCCTAGAGGCTATCCCATGGATGCCTGGGAAACAGGCCAACAGACGGGTTCACAAATGAAGGTTACAGGTAAGGTCGCACAATCATCCTATGGGATGAGGATCCTATAGGTCAGAAAAAAAGAGGAAATAGTCACCTTCTATCCAGAAAAAAATCAAAGCACCACAACTGTAATTGGTATAGAACTACTACCACATTAAATAAACTGCAGATTCAGCCTGATAGTATCTTGCTGATAATGCACTATATACAATCTCAGAAGAGAGGCTAAAATGCCAATTTCACATATGAAATACTATTTGGAGATAGACTGCGCTTACAGAGAAACATTCTCACAATCATATTTTTGTGTGTGTGTGTGTGTGTGTGTGTTTGTCTGATATACATTACATTGTGGGCACTGAATGTCCCCATAATGTGATAAATACCAGTAATTTTGATGTTGTGAGGACTATTTTTCCAGTCCTCATAAGGGGAAATTCAATTTTATAAAAATATGTCCCTACAAGTTGATGAAAACATAAGACATAAAAAATGAGCTAGATGTTAACACCTGTGCATTCAAAAGACAATGCAGAATGTAATTTTTGTCTAATTTCAATGAGATTCTGTTTCACAGGCCAGCTGTATATAGAAGAGATCTCACAATATGGTCCACTTTTGGGAATTAAAAAAAAAAAAGGATAAAATATTGACTCTCTCAAAAAGAAGCATTTGTCTGCTGGATAATTGTTTTTTAGCTGAATTTATCATTCCCACTTGCAAAGCTGCATCACTCTAAGAGCAATTCAGAGGTAAATACTCTGTCAAAGAAGACGGAAAAAAGGACAAATAGGGTTAATTATTGCCCTGTAAGACAGGTTATATAATTCATGTTGTTTAGTGAAACCAAGATTTACCTAATAAAGTTAACAGCACAGAGAGACCAAAAAAAAAACACTCAAGACCTAATAGCATCCCTTCAAATTAAAGCAAGTTTCCTTGCATTAATTACCCTCCAAATGACCTCAGCTCATAAACGGACGTGGGGAGTGTTTTTGTACCTGTTAGGATTCCCCAGGGCGTAGCAGGGTCACAGAGGGATGATAAAGCTTTACAGAACTGTGACTGAAACGGCTATGTCACACCCCCCTGTCCCGCAAGCCATCCCCCGTCCCAGGCCGTACCTCCATGTCCGGGGCCCTGCACCCCATCCCGTACCCCATCCTGGGCCCCACCACCTCCCTGTCTGGGGCCCCGTACCCCAACCCATACCCCATCCTGGGCCCCACCAGCTCCCTTTCCGGGGCCCTGTACCCCATCCCAAACCCCATCTTCTCCTTGTCTGGGGCCCAGCACTCCATCCCATACCCCGTTCTGTACACCTCCTCCCTGTCTGGGGCCCTGCACCCCATCCCTGGCTCCACCAGCTCCCTTTCCAGGACCCTCTACCCCATCCAGGACCCCAAGTCCTCCCTGTCTGGGGCCCTGTACGTCATCCCTGGCCCCACCAACTCCCTTTCCAGGACCCTGTACCCCATCCTGGGCCCCGCCTCCTCCCTGTCTGGGGCCCTGTACTCCATCCCATACCCCATCCCGGGCCCCGGCTCCTCCCGATCCCAGGGACTACAGTACAGGAGCCCCCGCAGCATAGGGACTCAATGCTGAAACTGCATTCAGCCAGGATACCCTGCCCCCATATCCTCAGGAAAAGAGTAATGCTTGACTCCAAGTATGCCCCTTTTCCACTGGCTTATGTATCAAAATACACAGCTCTCTGCTGCACACATACTCTCTCTCTCATTTCTCTCTCCACTGTTGGTTTAGTGACTGTAGTGCAACCAGTTCGACTTTGTATCAGGTGAGTAACAGATTTGCTCTTACCCTACTGTCCCTATAATAACCAGCATAACCTTTGTAATTTCCAGCAAAAACACAGGCAATTTGGACCCTTGAGGCAAGAACGTACCTATTCTTGTCAACACATGTACATGATTAGATGCATGGGTGCCCATGCGTATCATACCATGCATGGGGATGCACATGAACCCATGCACATGACTGTGCTTCTGAAACCAAGCATGCAAAGTGCTTAATTGTATTTGCAGACCCATAAGAGTATGCTGGCTGTCTCACAGCAATCCTTAAGAGCATGTGTTCACACAGCACTTGCCATGTGGAGAAATATTTCACATCAAACTGCTGTCATCTCTTCATAATCATCCAAATCATACCCATTCTCACAGACAATGCGCTGGACAACCTGGACACAGGGAAGTGATGAAGGACCTCTGTGGAGTGGAACCCAAGCTCTGATTCACCTGTGGAGAAAAGCCCCCCACAACCATATACCACTGTGTCAGTCGTGACTCAGTAAGACCATGCTAATGTTAGTTTTACTCATTTGGCGGTATGAAAAAATATCCAGAGATAAGGCACTGAGTGTAACTTTTTAAGTATCATTTTCACTCCCTTCACAACACCCGGTTCATTCTCTCTTCCTCTGATCTCTCTTGGGAAAACAGTGCAGCTACCCACTCGTGTCGCCTCAGAACCAAGTATAGCGGACTCATTTGTTTTACTTTTATGTTTCCATTTGCATAAATCAGCATTCTAATACATGTGTCACAGAAGTGGTTTCAAATGTCTTTTAAAAAGATTCCCTGCAGAATCAATAAAGCCAGACGATTTCCAGGTCATTAAATCTGGTGAGCAATGAAGTCTGGCTAGCTAAAAATGTTACCGGGGACACAGACACGCCCCTTAATGAAGAATAAAAAGGCCGATTCGGTGTCAGCAGATAACAAAGGGGCGTTCATACTGGCAGGTCCAAAGATGAGTCAGGTGTAACCCTGTGATCCAGAGGGGGTGATTAATGTGCAGGAACAGGTCCAAGAGGAAGAATTACAGGAGATGGAGAAGTGATAATATTGCAAATACCAGGGCCCAGGGGGAGGAGCAAAGCCAGGCTGGGATGAGTCAAACACAATCCAGGGAGCCGAGACTGTTCATCATCTGTCCACAGGAGTAACACTGTAACACTTGTTCCATGTCCTTAACTGCGGGATTATTGCATGGGATGATTTACCATCATGCACATTCCCCACATTACTGTCCTATATATCAGGATTTTATCGCTCTGGCTCTAATTCCCAATGAAAACACAGCAGTGGGATTTTTTGGCTCCTCTGGGAGGAATGACAAAAAGCACGGAGAAGCCAATCCACAGGCATAGGCAAGTATGTGACTAGTATAACTGCTGCAACATAAATGTCCGTATTCCTGCTGTCCAAGTCCAGGAAAGCTTAGTGGTCCGTTATAATCGGAGCTGCCATTAGATATTTGCAAAGGCACGGCCCAAGCCCGTATGTGGGTCTTCACAACCTTGGAGAGTGCCACTCCTCTGGCTGTGCTGTGAGCCGGCCCCTTCGGGAGGGCAGTGTCCTGAGGGGGATAGAGAGGTGGGGGGCACAGGTGCTGGGAGTGCCGCACAAAAAGAAGACACCGGTGCTTAATTAGGAGGTGAAATTCTGACCCGCGACCATTCGCCACTTTGACACATGTGACTAACTGACAATGAGAGGAAATTAATTCAACATTTTTTTTCACTCTAATTAACACCGCCCCCCCCGGGCAAAAAAGTTAATAAGGAAAATTACTTTTTCAGTTACTGCTCAAACGTAACATGGCCCTAGTTCCTAGACATGGTATTTAAAAATTTATACTGAACTATGAAGTGAAGTAAATTTCAGTATTACAAATGAAACCTGTCTTTGGAAAATACTGTATACGTCTTTCAAAGTTTTTGTTTTGGGGAAACTGGTAAAAAAATGTTGCGTTCTTATAAGAACCATTTGGCGACAAGAGGTGTGTATTGGTGTGTAAGCTGTGGCAGCTCCTGTCCAAGACCTTCTCAGCAATCTCTTCTCAACACTGAAAACTGAATGTAAAGCTAACTTCACTGTGGTGTTGTGGTGTTAAGGTTTAAACCCAGGCCCACTCTCAGGTTTACCTCCCTGGTATTCTGGCTTGATGATGTATGTGGGGATATGCAGATCTATGCTGACATATTCCAGGAAGCAGGTTTGAGTTTAAACCTAAACCTTTAAACCAAGCTTCATATGCAGGTTTCCAACTGTGATATCTTTCGATGTTTTTAGTGTTTCTATGACTGCACTTCACGTTCAATAGACCAGCTGTTTTGCATACAGCCACTGGCGGTGAAAGGACACTGCAATTATTAATAAATATTACGATATGAAAATAAAATAAAAATTGTCCCCCATATTTTAATGCTTAAAGCACACATTACAGGACATTTCTGTATTATTTTGGTTTATTCCTGCAGTCACGTTGCAGCAAATAGTAGGTGTAGTGGGATCGCAAAACTATTGCAAGTGAACAGAAAAAAATATTTTCCCAGCCAGACCACTCCGGAATTCAGTAATGGTACAAAATGGACAAAAATCCACAAAGATCATGGGACATGTTTGTGGACGGTATTTTGTGTGTTATAACTAATAAAGTCCGATAAAAACTTCCATACCAGTTCCACATCCCATGCGGTGTCATGTAACATTGCAAACCGTCTAGGGCTGCAACTAACGATTATTTTAATAATCGATTAATCTGTCGATTACTATTTCGATTCATCGATGAATCGGAT
>JABFDZ020000008.1:25722397-25733164 GCA_019775955.2 Pollimyrus isidori
GATTATGAAATTCATCGCCAACTCTTTTAGTAATCGATTTTTATCGATTCAATCGATTCGTTGTTGCAGCCCTAAAACCGTCATCCAAATAATAAAAAATGTTGCTGTAAACAGTGTATTTTGCGACACCACAAAATAAAAGAACATAATGTGAAACCATACATGTTTTTAATTTTGTTATCTGATATATATTATCCTGTCGCACAGCCCTAGATCTGGCTGAGCTAAACAAATATTCATGCAAAGCAGACAGTTAGGAGGGTGAAAGCATCTGAAAAGTTTCCATGCTGCACCTCCCTCACTCAATGATGTACCCAGAGAGGGCAGCCAAGTTATCAAGAAACTCACCTGGCAGCATGCGGGGATCAGAAGAAACAGACGGCAAGTCAAAGCTAAAATGGATGTAAAATGGGAGTAAAATGCTGTAATAAAGGGCAGTCCAGCCTGCGTGACAAGACACTGCCATACTAATCCAGCCATGAGAATGAAGGAGCCACAAAAACCAAAACAGAATGAGGATATGATGCTTGTAATCCTGTTAACCTTCAACTATATCACATATAACTTTGTAAGCTCTAAACACCATTCCTTGCTAACATTGTTTAATCAAATATGATGTATACATAAATACATTATAAAAACACACACAGACACACATGCACACATACATATACATCCATCTTTCTATCGCATGGGGCACATTATTGCCGATTATCCCAAATGCATCATTCCCAGAATCCCAGAAATCTGTATAAATAGAACAGGACTGACTGAGGTGATGGTTGAGCTCTTCAGGCCACTTTGACTCTGCAGAAGGCTGCATGGGAGGATGGAAAACTGCTTGAGATGTTTCATAAAGACAGCATGGGAGACTGGGTCATGCATGCACTCGCATGCACATGCCTGCTTATAAACTCCCATTTACACAGGCTGGGCGGGCAGCCACACACAGACACTCCAGCACACTACTGCTCCCGAACCTTGACACTCCAGCACACCCGAAAAATATTCAAGCAGGTTTAAGGGGAGGAGATGAAAGGAGACACAAAAAGGGGGGCCGCTGGAAGCATCTGGCATTTTCTGTGAGCTCGGGGTGGGGAGGTTAAGCCCTCAAAGCATCACACAGTTAAAATAAAGGGGGTGGAAGGGGAAAACCTTGATCCACCTGACCTTCTACACACATACACACACACACACACAGACATGCACGCCCAAACACACACACACATTACTATTATTCCCCCACACCCGTAACTCAGCAAAACATTCCACCCCCCCTCAAAATTCAATACATTTTATAAAAAGGATAACCAGACTCTTTATAATAAAATAACACAATTTATACATATATGTATATGAGAAAAAATCTGTTACTTTTTTCAACTAAACACACTCTTAATCACCCTCCCTATTCTGTGGGGGGTGAAGTAACTGAAAACTAGGTTACCTGGGATATAGAGTATACAGACAAAAACACTTTACTAATATCACCACTGCTATTTATATTAATAACTTTTCACATATATGTATTGCAATGGGGTGGCATGGTGGTGGGGTGGTTAGCACTGTTGCCTCACACCTCTGGGACCCAGGTTCTGGTCTCTGCCGGGGTTTCATGTGTGTGGAGTTTGCATGTTCTCCCCGTGTCGTCGTGGGGTTTCCTCCGGGTACTCCGGTTTCCCCCCACAGTCCAAAAACATGCAGAGGCTGCTTGGAGTTTCCAAATTGCCTGTAGGTGTGCATGTGTGTGTGACTGGTGTGTGAGTGTGCCCTGCGATGGGCTAGCCCCCCACCCAGGGTTGTTCCCTGCCTCATGCCCGTTGCTTCCGGGATAGGCTCCGGACCCCCTGCGACCCAGTAGGATAAGTGGTTTGGAAATTGGATGGATGTATTGTAATTGGGCAGTAACTACTGAGGGAGCATCTCCGAAGTTCAAGCAACAAAACACATGCAATTCAGCACTGCAGTGATGTAGCTCTGGTACTGCAGAACTGTATGGAACTGGCTATTTAATATAAATATGCCAATATTTTTTGTTTATATAGCATCTTTCAAGAGTGCTTAAGAAAGGTTAACGCCGAATGTAGTATAGGTCCAAGGAAAACGGCCGTGGCTAATGAAAATGAACAAGTGAGAACGGGATAAAAAGTCATAAAATAGACCCCAGAGGTACAGTAGTCATAAGAAGAAAAACTAACACCTATGGAGGATTAAGCCAAATCACGTTCTAAGTCCCCCCAGGCACAGTAACCTTATACAAGTCCTTCATATTGGGTTGAGTTGTTAGGATAATAAAAAGCCAAACATTCAAACCCCTGAGCTGACTTATCAAAACAAAGATGAACGCTATTATTAGTAGAAAGAGCTATTATTAGTAGAAAGAGCTTTCTGCACACAGAAAGTAAGGTACACCATAAGATGTTTTTGAATAGGGGCTGTTTTATGAAACCTTCTTGCAGTTGAATCCAAATTCCTGTAAGTTAAATTCAATCAAGCACAGCAGGCTGTGAGGGTGCTGTGGCGCTCCTGAGTCCCCAACACGGCAAAGTTAAATCTGCATGGAGATCGAAGGTTTAGGTAAACAGAGCGCAGCACAAGAGTGAGGAAATCCATCTGTGCTCACAGAAGAAGCTTCTCCCTTCAGGGTAAATGTAGAAAACTCAAGACAAGCAGTTCATCTGATCAGGGCATGTTCCTCTATCTAAAGTAGCAGACTGTTATTGAGATTAGTTCCCGGGAGTGTGACTGGTTTGTTCCCAGACAATGAAAATAGAAGCTGTTCTGGACAGAAGTGCTTGAAAAAAATGTGAATTGTTCAATGGGGAGAGAACGATAAAAAGCCAGGGAACAGCCCATAGTGATGGTCCTTTAATGACTGAAAATCCTACTTATAAATTATTCCGCATCAGAGTGTTATCTACATCGGCACAGCTAAATGAGGCAGATTACTACAACCCAGCATCATGTGTACAATGAGTAATGCCCATTCATAACTTAGGTCAGATTTGTACAGTATCTCGCCAATGAAAAACATGTACAATTCTACCAAAAGGTCTGTGACAAGGAAACATAATAGATCCCATAAGCAGCTGAACGGTTAGCTAAAAAATGAATCCCCACACGTGCTGTATGTGTGTGGGTGTGTGTTGGGGGAGGGGGGTCAGCAGGGGGCTCCTTTGCACTGATCGTTGCAGGCAGTAAGAGCATATAAAGTGCAGAGGTGGGCGGGAGCTGCTGACAGATCCACCGTTTGGTGACGACCCCCCCCCCCCAAACCACTCGATAAATCACGCCTAATCAACTGTGGGCACTAACAAAGGCTCAAGTGACACAAAGCGTGTAGGGGGGGAGGTTGGGGGGGAGGTAGTGGAAGGGGAGGAGTTTCCCTGTCAGGCCTGTAAATGTTCTGTATTTGTGGAAATCAATTGCCAATCCCTTCAATACTGCATGCATCCACTTGTAGTTTGGGTAAATGCATGGTGCCCCTGTTCAACCCTTAATCCCCTAAACCTGTGTCTCTTAAGCAATTACCTGTTTGAATATGGGCTCAGAATTAGAGTGTCTAAGGGTCAAGGGCCAAAGGCTTATCCTCCCTGGAGTTCGCATTATTCAATGCAAGGTTAGAAGGAAGAAACGGACAGCAAATGGTAATCAGAGAGACCTGAGCGGCTTCAGGTCCCATTTCCAACAAATGCTGCCCAAGCATTATATAGCTACTGCTGCGGCCAATGAATAAAACCAGTAGACAAAGGCAGATTATTAATACTCCTTCAAAGCAAGTATTCACAATAATTTCTCTCCTTTGGTACAACTAATAAATAAGTCAGGCAATGTCATTTTATGAAACAAAACGATTTAAGCATAAGATCCCAGATCTCTGAAGGAAAACCTTTTCGTTCAAGACCTCGCCGACCCCCGACAAACACCGGACAAAAATAATGACAGAGCAGTCTCCCGCCCACCCCCCAGTGATAAACACACCATGACAAAAATCATAAACGTTACGCCAACTACCCTGTAAGCTATCGCTATGGATTATATTAGTAATCAAGAAATTTGCCAATGACTCTGATGATTCATCAAATAATTGTTCATATGTAATATAATATAATTACTATAATAAATACATGGCAACTGGCATGAGGCAGAAACCAAAGTAATATTTCAGGGCGCACACTCAGTCACACATATGCTTGATTTCGGAACTCCAGTTGTTTTAAGTTGCATGTTTCTGAACAGTGTGAGGAAACCCAAGACCACCAAAAAGCCACAATCACACAAGGTGAACATGCAAACTCCACAAACAGAAAGTGGTGATGTGCAGCAACAGCACTGCACAATGTGGTATGTTAATACTGACATGGCATTTCATGCACATAAAACTGTTACACTGCAAGGAAGACAATAGTCCGCTGGGATCAGAAACTATAAATAAGTTGTGCTACAACATTTTTTCTCAGTCATAGGAAACAAAATTTGTAAAGGTTTGCAATTTTAATGATGGTTCCACTTTTCAAAATTATCTATTATATGTAATTAATACATAAATAACAAATGGACTGATCAGTGTAAAGTTTACCACATTTGTATAGGCTCTCTACGCACTCATAATCATTGTCGTTCTTGCTGTTTGATTCACTCAGAAACAGTGGAGTACGTTCATTAGAAATTAAAACACGGGAAGAAGAGAAAAGCAAACTAGAACTGATGATATTTGTGTTCTGCTGTTTGGAAAAAAAATGCATTAATTGAGACAACACTGAGCCAAAGCAAGTGATTTGTGGGCACCTGCTTTCTGTCCTTTGGTACAACTAATGGCAATACCACCAACCTTTTGACAGATTTTGTTGGTAGATAAGTTCTGATAGGCACTATATTCAATTTGAAACTCTTAAATATCATAAACCTCTAAGCACCACAATGGAAACCTATTCCAATATTGTTCAGCCCTACTCAGAAACACAGAATATGGTCAAAAATATATTATTTATGTTATATTCATAAGCACTATATTATTTAAGAAGATGTGGCAAAGCCAAAGGACTAAACTTTGCTTTACCACAGACTATTTTGATATAGATGAAAACATAGAGTATATTTTGCAAATAGATTTAATGTCAAAGTGATGATGAAGACAGAGTAGACTGAATGGCACATAGATACGGCTAATCATGCATTATTGGGTGAGTCCGACGGACCTGAATGTCTTCATTGAGATGTATTTGCATTGCAGTCATGCAGTTGCGCTATTTACGCTATGATTTTCAATACTGACGGACAGCTGCATTTTCATTCGCTTTTAATGCAAAGTGCTTCCACACAACCAATCCTTCCATCCATCCATTTTCTGAAACCTCTTGTCCTGTGCAGGGTTGCGAGGGGTCCGGAGCCTATCCCGGATGTTTCATGGGCAAGGCAGGGAACAAACCAGGACGGGGCGCCAACACTGCGGGGAACCACAACCGATGCTTTTGTTCTTTTTTTGGACCCTCATCTGTTTTGGACCGTCTCCCTTCCGCCGCATTGCCGAGTAACCAAAAAGGACAATTTTAATCGGTGCTTTTTAATAATCATCAGGTAATGGAGTTTAATTGAGTAATCATGACAGCTCCAATACCCTGTTGAGGGCCATCACTCCATGCAACTTGTAGAAATTATTTATGCTCATTTATTCCGTTATTTTTTGAATATCATTTATTACAAGTGACACATTTATTTAACACAAAGCAAAATATACGACATTCTAGTGTTTTTATTGGGCCCAAGCAGGAGAATAAATATTAAAACCTACAGGTAAACAAATGAATAAATCCAAGGATGCCAAAAGACTCATTTCACTGTTCTCGATTATGCTCCAAGTCAGCAACTGAGCTGCTGGGAGGGGGTCCGATGGGTGTTAAGAGCCCCTCCACTTCTGTGGGCCTGGCAAGGCTCTACTGACCTTGGCTGCAGCGACCCAGCAGCACACATTCAATTTGAGCTCCTGGAGGGGATACCAAAGAACTGCATAATGAAACTTCTATTACTTTATCTCCACAAGATGGATAGAGCAGTCCTAATTTCCATCATTTCACCTTAAAACGGTTCCATTTTCAAGGCCAAACTACAGCCTCAACTGCATGAATACTCAGTTAAAGCAGAGGTACAGACGGGCAGCGTCTCCATACCAGAGGGGTGTCAAACTCATTTTAGCGAATGGGCTGCACTGGAAGTCATGTGGGCCACATAATAATTCTGCCAGATTAGTAAAGTATTATTTACATCCTTAGTATTCAAATTTATTTGCTTTAATCTGTTAAACTGCTTTTTAAAATTTTTGTTTCAATAGTAGAGGTTTCTTTTCCCCAGCAGAGCAATGTTAAATGAACAATTTCTTTGATCATAAATCATGTACAATCAAATGAACAGACTGGAATGCTTTATGAAATTTCTGAACTTTATACAAATAATCAATGGCTTTCTCATATACACAATCAAACAGTTACAACGAAGTTATACTTAGTGATACAGGTTCCAGTGAACATAACTTATGGGGCACCAAGTGTCATGGTTTTATCCCCAATATACATTCTGTGCAGCAAAAGGCATTTTTTAATGATGAAACCAAGTAACACTTTTATCCACATAAAAACAAATCTTACATTTTGTTCACTAAGGCTTAAAGACCGCTTTCTTTCAAGCACGGAAATCATAAGGAATGTTTCATTTAGTGCACAGAACTGATTGCAGCACCTTGCATTTCACGGACGGAAGAAAGGCATTTCATTCACAAAATGCATTTTATCAACTAAAAAAAATCATTTTGTGTAAAAATGCATTTCATGAATGAAAGTCATATTGCAGATGAAATGCATTTTGTCAGCAAGATAATTCCATTTTGGAAAGTATAATCCCAGGAGTTATTTGTATTTTATATAAGCAACAACAAATGAAATATGTATCTTTGGAGTTAAATTCACCCATCTGTCCCAGCCTTTCATGTTTCTTCCCATTTGTCCAGCACATGTCACTGTCCATCCTGTCCTCCCCATTGTCAACATGCATAGTGTGTTTCCCCTGCTCTATGGATTGCTGCATGGCTCAATGTGCTCAATGAAGCAGTGTATCTTTCTAGTTTATTTCAGTTTATATCCTGCTGAAATTGTTATGTAGAATCATGGAAAAAAACGCTGACTAAATCCATAATGTGCCCTCTTTTCAAAATCTTCATTGTATT
The DNA here is from genome assembly GCA_019775955.2 of Pollimyrus isidori. Classification (NCBI taxonomy): domain Eukaryota; kingdom Metazoa; phylum Chordata; class Actinopteri; order Osteoglossiformes; family Mormyridae; genus Pollimyrus; species Pollimyrus isidori. The sequence continues at coordinate 25,729,614 of JABFDZ020000008.1, forward strand.
AAAGTATTAAAGTTTTTAAAATTAGGTTAAATAAGCAAAAAAGTAAACCATGTCTCTAGGTTTTACCTGCATCGGGGAGTGCAGGACTGCTCTCACCTAAAGATCGCTATTCACATTCTAAACAGCTGTATTACCGCGTATTCAAATTGCATTCGCATGGTAATTTGATGAATAACCCAATGGTATAACACGATCCAGACACATACCTGTTAGCACCATAAGGGGGGGGGGGGGCAGGTGTGAGTGGCTCATGCATACAAATGACAGCTCCTACATATTCAATGGAACGAGACCACAAATAGTGACATGAGTTCAGATTTTTTTATTTATCCAAATGAATGTTGCAACTCTACCATTTAGCCATCTTCATGTACCCAAGACTTTGGTGCTCAGGTATCTGGCATCAAAACAAACTGGCATTATTGCTTACTATGTACTTTTATAATGTTTCTGCAAGTGTTCCAAACTGCATTTTGCAATGTCTATACTTACAAATTACAAGCTTAGCATAAATATGACATATGTACAATATACGTTAAAATTAAGTTGTATATAATAAATTATTTAATTTCCATGAATTAAGTTTATGATATTGAAAGAAAAGTGTGATCCCTATCCCTAGTCCCCAGAGGGATAAGAATGGGATGCCATTAAAGTTCATGTCTGTGTAAAGGCAGATGTTCTGATACTTTTCGCAATAGAGTGTACTTAGAGACAATAACTTGAAGTGCAACAATGCAAAATATTCAGTCATGTACCAGTTAATCTTGGTGTGTTTATCTGCTATTTTTTTGTATTACATCAAGTACTGTATTACATTTCAAATCATATACAGTATGTATGATTCTGATTACCAACTTGAACAGGATCTCTGAAAGAGGTTAACAGTGTAAGGCTTCCTTGCTCCGACATCATGACAGAACATGAGACTGGAATCAACGAAGGGGAGAAATCAACCACTGTTCCTGCCTTCAAAGTCTCAAAACTTAACCTGTCGAGCGAGGGTGGTGCAGATGCCAGCATGGGGTGAGGATTGGTTTTCTGCTCACAAGAGCATACGTGCGTGTGGTTTTTATGTGCTCAAGTTTTGAGACTGATTAAACGCCATATAGGACAGAGCTTCTCACACTTTTTCTCTTGAGACCCCTTTAAAAAAAAAACGTTCGTCAAGTCTTAAAACCTCTTTCCTTATGATACAATTTGACGATTGAAGGATGATTACAAACTTGTGTGTTCGGGTTTTCAGAAAACCACCTCACAACCTCTCCCAATTATTTTTCTTCACAGTTTGATAACCACGGACTTCTCACTGTTGAGCTCCTGAGGAAGACCTGCAAACCCCAATTGCTTTGGGGACTGGCTCACTAAAAAGTTGCTTTGAATAAAAGCATCTGCTAAATATGTAAAAGGTAAAAGTCAAGCAACTCCTTAGAACCTCCTACATGTATGTCAGCTTATGAAATGTGTGCAGTATCTGTGATAACTGCATACTGCATGCAGGGTCACCATTTCTTTAAGTCTTATGCTCTGTGCATGCATCATCTTGACTTTGAGTGCTGAGAAGGAGCACATGGTTGTCCTGGGTCCTGCTGATAAAGGGTGAAATATTGTGTTTGTCACAATCACAGTAGACTTATGAATGCAGCCATAGAGCTGTATTTATTACACTGACTCAAGAGTTCCATTGGGGCACATTATATCATACCCACTACACTTTTATTCATTATGTCCTGTAATAAGTGCACTATAAGTGTACATAGTATTTTCACAAATTTTTCTGAGACACCTTCTCAGTCTTTTTTTAATGGCCAGAAATATAGCCTAATTGGGTCCCTTTTATGGGTCATTCTTCATAATGTAGCTTCAGACATAAACTGTAAATAAGATCTTAAAAGGAGTTAAATATTTGTACATGTTTGGATCCTTTTCTCGTCAACTGAGGTGAAATGCCTGTTGTAGAAAGAATAAACCCAGTGGAAACTGTGAATTATTTAGGAGTAAATCTTGTGATAAATCTCAGTGAAAGCAGTTCAACAGATGTGATTGTGAAAGAGGTTTTTAAATGGTCGGTATACATGCATTTAAAATACTTAGCATCCAATCAGAAAGCTGTAGTGGTTTGCTGTTAATGGCTTAAAAAATACACTGTTCAATCAATACAGTTCTACATAGAGTTTCTTAATCTTGATATAAAACTGTGAAATAATTCATCCCTTATCAGCATTCCCATATGTACTGTGATCCTGAATGATCTTGTTGTTGTATTTCTTCTTCACATTGCAAGGAACTTTATACACATGTAGAGACGCTAACCTACTGTATCTTTCAACTGAGTATTTAGTATGAAGATACTACTCCACCATACCTCTCCTTTAACTGAGTGTTCATGCCAGTACAGAGATGCAACCCCACTGTACCTCCCCTTTATATTTCATCTGCCAGGTATCAGCAAAGTCGCTAATTAAATCACGATCCCGTTGTAGCCTCCGTGCTGCTAGATTAGTATCTGCTACACCACCCACCTTTGTGTCGTCTGCAAATTTAACCCTTTTACTGTATGTATTGATGTCAATATCATTAATGTAAATTATGAACAATAGTGGTCCTAAAATTGAACCCTGTGGTACCCCACTATGAACGCAGGCCCACTGTGACATTGTCCTCTGATAACTACTCGGTGCTTCCTGTCTGTTAACCAGTTTTCGATCCAAGTTGCCAAGTTCCTAAAATCCCTGCAGCTTTGAGCTTAAATAAGAGGCGTTTGTGGGGGACAACATCAAAGGCCTTCTGGAAATGTAAATAGATCGCATCGTAGGCCTTTTTGCAATTAATTTCTCTTGTAGCTTCCTCAAAGAACTCAACTAAATTACTTAAACAGCATCTAACACTCCTAAATCCATGTTGGCTATCCCTCAGAATGTTATTTGAATCCAGGTAATCTACCATTTTCACTTGGATTATAGCTTCCATTACTCTTCCAGTTATGCAACTGGAAAACTGATTGGCCTATAGTCAAATACAATGAAATTTGAGACGCAAACAGGGAGCAGGGGGGAGATGACAAGCCGGTGCCAACGCTCCCTCCAATCACCAGGCAACCAGAATGCTATATGGTAAATGCAGGTAAATGCAGTGTCATACCATTAAAATTAGCCTTCCTAACACTCTTTACTTGCTCTTTGAACACTAAAATTAACCTCAAATTTAACCATGTTATGATCACTACCGTCAAGTGGTTCTAAAGCCTCTAATTTCCCAATCCTACCCTGATTATTAGAGAAAACAAGATGAAGAAGGGTTTCTCCCCCTGGTAGGGGTATTAACAAACTGAGTAAAAAAAACAATCCTGTACTAATTCCACCATCTCAAGTTCATTTACAGAAGACCCAGAGACTATATCACACTGTATCCCAAGTAAAATCAAATCACCTATAACCACCACATCACTTTTATTACTCATAATACTGATATCATCATAAGAACATAAGAACTATACAAACAAGAGGAGGCCATTCGGCCCATCAAGCTCGCTTGGGGAGAACTTAACTAAT
>JABFDZ020000008.1:25733264-25752846 GCA_019775955.2 Pollimyrus isidori
TACATTTGTCTATGTTAAATTTCATCTGCCAGGTATCGGCCCAGTCACTAATTAAATCAAGATCCTGCTGTAGCTGCAAATTATATAGCATTCTGTTTTCCTCGGCAGCTGCATTAGGTGTTCTATAACAAACATTGACAATTAGGCCAAGCAAAGCTCAGGAGCAACTGTCCTTTTCCGAGCTAATGTTACCAACGTTAGATTGTATTACCCTGCGAAGGTACGCGGATAGAAACACTGCTCACACGACACCCGCAGCTATCCATAACACTCTATTAACAAGGACAAACAAGCACTCATGCCAAAAATGAAACAACAACCACCCACGCAACCGTACAGGTACACAAACACTCAAATATACTTCCAAATAATTCCAGTCAACAAAGAATTTCATTGTGTTGTCCATGTACAATTAAGAACTTGATTTAAATTATTAGAGTAACAGAAGTCATCCGACCTGCAATAGAGAACAGTACAAGGTACGATAGAGAGCTACCACCCATCTATGAATACTTTGCATGTTATAACATGTTTAATCCTATGAATATTTTAATGCTCTATATTCCAAACAAAAAAAAATGATATATATTAAGGCTGCACACTTTAACAACATTACCTTGTCAATGTGCACTGAAAGTATGACATTAATCCCAACATCTCAACAGTCCTAACACTAACCCAAGATATAACTAGTAGTACTTATATCCTGTTCCCAGGATTTAAACTGGTTGAGTGATGTTGTAGGAAGAAAGATTCCTTGTTGTTCACAATGCAATTCACTGTACAGTGACGTGTGCAGAGAATTTTATATATATTAAGATGAAGCGGAAAATTCCAGCAATCTTATGCTAAATTTCAGAGGCTGCTTTAATTAAGTGCACACGCATCTGATTCCGATTACAAGCAATATTAAAATAGGATGCATTGCTAAAGGGGCATTGAAACAGATTTTGGGGCCCATGAAAGCATACCATATCAGGCTCCCAAGTCCAGACCAATACAGGTATTTTTCCAAATTTTTAGGGCCCCTGTCCACTCCAGGGCGCTCGGAATGACAGAGAGCGTGAAACTGCCTGACCACTCATCAGCTGGTGAGTGATCATTTTCTTCAGCTTCTACTAAAGCAAATAGCCAATCATAACATTCAAAATGGCCAATCAATGAAGTAGACAAATCAGCCACTGTTTCTGCCTCCAAAGTCTCAAAACACAACCTGTATCAAGCGAGCAGGCTAGTGTTATGTGTGAATGTGAGCTGGTAGAGCGGATAGGTTTTCTGTCCGTGAGCGCACCCGCCAGCATGACCGGGGTTTTCAGGCTAATTTAATGCCAAGCAAGCGAGCAAGTATTGTGCAGACTCCCCACGTGATTGCGTACTGAGTATGGATTTTCTTTTCGTGAGCACATATGCATGCGTGGTCCTATTTTAGTCCTTCCAAACCACCAGAGGGCACTCAGAAGATTAGTGGGACTTCCCATGCACTTTCGCATTGGGCGAAAACATGTGTAAACTTCCAACATCACATGTCCATGATGGCTGCCAGGTATATTACCCAGTATGCATGTCTTAATTGTCTCTTTCTCATTCTGCCCTTGGTGAAAGATAGTCTTGAGTCATGCAGTCATTTGGAGCAGCAGGTTTCGTGTCCTCCCAGCAAAGTATCTTGGGATGAGGTACCATATTGGTGCCATAGACATCAGTTAAGTAGCTCTCCCTGGGCAGTGGTGTCTTAATGGTTAGGGAAGCCTCCTTTCAATTGAAAGATGGCTGGTTTCAATCCCTGACCAACAAGGCACCACTGAGGTACCCTGAGCAAGGTACCACCCCCAAGCACTGCTCCCCGGGAGCTGAATTAGCTGCCCCCTGTTATGTCACGATATCACATATGGGTTAAATGCAGAGGACACGTTTCGTTATTCTGCATTGTGTGCTGTGGTGTTTCAACAATGAGCACTGATCACCAAATTCTAATTCTAAAAATTTTTAATTCTGGTAGCCTCTAGCTGCATTCATGCTGAGCGCCCACGTGTAGTGGCTCCACTCCTGTTCTTATTCTTGAGCGTCTGTGTTTGGCTTTACTCTACTTGAATGTAGAGTGCTGCTGAACTGATGATCTCCTCTGCAGAACCCATATTCCTGCAGCTTTTTTGGGCAGAATAGACAATATCCTAGCAAACCTGATTCACACCTGCTGTGGATTTGGCGATGGTTGAATTGGACATCTACCTCCAGTTATTGGGTGCCATTGCTGGCAAATTTGGACAAGACTTAGACTTGCTCATACAGGCCAGGAGGCAGGTGTGGCTGGCCCAGTTCCCACCATCTGAGCCCTGCCAGAACACTTTGAGGGCCTTGCCCTTGGTTCCAGACCAGAATATTTGACCCAGCAGCACAAGAGGCTGCTGTCACATTGGCCCTCAGCCAACATTTAGGCACCCTGCTGGGGCCTCTCTTTCCAGGTGCCAGGACTACACAACCCGGCTTGATACTGCCTCCCATCCTGGCCCAACCCCCCATCCTGTTCAGCTCCTGACCAGCTGGAGTCTCTGCAGCAATCTGTCCACCAAGTACCCCACCCCTTTACATGTGGGGGGTCCCTCTTCACCGGCACCATCTACGCCAATCAAAGCAATTGACTCCTTGGGGTCAACAGAGGATTTGCTTACTGGTCAACCACTGAAAGCAGATCACTTTGAATCGTTGGCTTTAATGCATGCTTTCAAAGGGATATCGCCTCCAGTTCCGCCGTCGACCTCTTCTACATGATGTGGTGCATCGCACACTGATCCGCAACCCAGGTCAGATATGTGCCTTCTTCAGATGGAACTTCTGCAGCTCTTACAAAAGGGCTCAGCCAACTGGATTTTGCTCCACCAGCTTCCTTGTCGGGAAGCAGGATGCCGGCTTCAGGCCCATTCTCTATGTGATGGGACAGAACCAGTATCTCAATCACCTGCCATTCCAGATGCTCTACACCAGGGATGTCATGCCGGCTATCATGCCGGGTACATAGTCCATCTCTATTGATCTCAAGGATGCATATTTTTTTCCCATTTGTTCTCTCCCTATCCCTGCATATGTTCACAGATTGTGTGAAGATATCCCTAGAAACCCTACAGCGCTGGGGCATGTTGGTCTTGCCATAACTCAATGAATGACCCCAGGTTGTGCCTTCTGCATAGCAGGTGGCCTTGGAGACCCAGCAGTTTCTGCACTATGTGGCAACCCTAGAGTTTACCATCAACTGGGAGAAGAGCTCCCTTGTTCCCTCCTAGAGGGTGGAGTCTATTGGCATGAGCCTGGATTCCAGGCAGAAGTTGGCCTCTCTTACTCCAGCCAGACAGCTTGTGCTCAGGACAACTCTGGCACAATTCTGCTAGGGTAGTCATTTACCTTACCTGACCTTACTCCACCTGGCGGGGTTTCTGGCTGCTGCAACATCACTTGTGCGGCTCAGACTCCTCCATCTGCATCCCTTTCCATGCTGGCTGAGTTCCATGCCATTGTCTCCAGTTCAACACAGGCACGCTACTATCCAGTTTTCTTACAGTTACAATAGGGCACTGCTGCCATGGCGTCACCAAGGTCTCCTGTGGTGGGGACGTGCTGAGACACTGGCATCCACACAAATGGGTGCCTGCTGTCTTTGAGGGCTGCCCACGTTCTGGGAGTTGCGAAACTGCAACGGACGCACTCTCTCCGGGAGCTGTTCATGCAGAGGACAGGTGCCTCAACAGGGGGGTGACCCAGACTATGTGGCAGATGTACAGCAGGGTGGAAGTGGATCTGTTTGCCACCAAGCAGATATCTCTGTGCCCACTTTGGGTTTCAGAATTGGATGAGCTGGGTTCCGTGGGTCCCAATGCCCTGGCACATGAGTGGCATTTCTGTCTCCCTTGTATAGAGCGGAAGAATTGTCATTTCTTGCTGGTTGTTCCTCACTGGCTGTCCAGGTCATGGTTACCTCTGTTGCTGTCCTTGGTGACAGCTTGCCCTCTTCTGTGTCAGCGGGATTTGCTGTTTCAGGTGCAAGGGTTCCTCTGGCATCCCTGCCCAGAGAGCCTGAACCTTTGGGTGTGGCCACTGGGCTGTTCACCGAGGGTTCAGAACACTGTTTTGAATGCTTGTGCCCCGTCTACACACTCCATGTGTGACAATAAGTGGAAGCTGTTTTTTGTGTGGTGTTTTGATAAGTCTTTGGATCCAAAGTCTTGCCCTATTCCTTCGGTGCATGAGTTTATTCAGAGCTTATGGGATTCTGGTCAGTTTCCAGTCACACTTAGGGTTTATTCGGCACCTATTTCAGCCTGTCATGAACTGCAGGGTGGAGCACCCTTGAGTTCTCACAGGCTAGTTACGGCCTTTTCAGAGGTACCTTTTTCTTGGTCCACTGGCCCGTTCCTCAATGGGATCCGCCCATGGTATTGGAGGGCCAATGTAAGGCTCCATTCAAATCGATGGAGTCCTCCGACATCAAGTGGTTTTCTTATAAAACCTGCTTTTTATTGCACTTAATGTCTGCCGAGTAGGTTGGTGAACTCCATGCCCTGTTTGTCAGTCCTAAGTACATTCACTGGGGCCCTGAAGACAGTCCTGTCACTCTGTGGCCTAACCCTACCTTTCTGCCTCAAGCCCTGACCCACTAGTTTATTAACAGGCCCCTTTCCTTGGCGGCTTTTGTTGCTGGAGCTGGCCCCACATGGGCCTTGTGTCTTGTACAGGCATTACAGCACTTTGTTGGCATACCTCGGACCAGTTGTTTGTCTGTTTCCATGGGCAGAACACAGGGTATCCTCTCCCTAGTGAATGCCTTTCTCATTGGATCACAGACACTACCTCTGTGATATGCCCACCATAATTAAGAGCCACTTGACTTAGGCTATGGAATCTTCTTGGGCAGTGCTTCACGGTGCCCCTCTCGCTGAGATCTGCTCTGCAGCGACATGGTATTTGCCCAGCACTTTCACCAGGTTTTATAGCCTAAATGTGGCGTTGCTTCCATTGGTGCCCGTGGACATGTTTCCTGCTGTCCTGTCTATGTCTGGGTATCCTTTCTCATGACATACACTGGTATATGTCTTCCACGAGTCTTTCGACTGCCCTCTGGTAGTCTGGAAGGACTGAAATAGAATGCTGGTTACGCATGTAATCATGGTTGTATGAAGGAGTGGAAGATTGCCTGTCTCTGGTCACTCTGAAGGGCAAGAATGACTATTGAGACCATTATCACACGGGGTAATGTAATTTGGCACTGGGTAATATACCTGCCGGCTGTCATGGTCACGTGATGATGAAAGTTTACATACATTCTTGACCAATGTGCGAGAACATGGGAAATTCCACTAGTCTTTTGATGGCCCTCTGGCAGTCTACCACTCCTTCATAGAACCACGGTTACATGTGTCACCAGCATTTTCATATGTGTCAGGTTTGAAACTACCTAAATGCCATAGTCCTATTCCAATAAGCCACACCTCATAGGTTTGGCAGCTTTGACCAGGAATCAAACCTGGGTCAACTCCTTGGAAGGCTGCTATGTTTAGTACTATACCACCAATGCTAGAGGCAGGTTTGAGTTTGGAAGACAGTCATGTGACTCTCCAGCACACAGGATCCAAAAATAAGGGCTAGCAGGCAGAGGCCTGCAGAGGAAAGTACGCTGTGTGAGAGGCAAGGCAGCCGGTAGCAAAACTCAACTCTGCTGCTACACATTAGCGGTATTCCCAGACATTTATCTGTTCTGGGTAATTACAAGAAAATTAGACGGCATTTACCTTTAATTAACTGTCTTCACAGGCATCCCACAAATCTTAAACTACTGAGACAACAGGAGATACCAAAATATATATATATAATTATCACCCATGCTAAAGATAAATTGAAAGTGCACCTTGGATTAGTTCCAGAATCTAGGCCAGTGCCAAGCACAGGACAGATGCGACCTCTCCAGCTATAAGTGTCAGTGAGATCCATCACTTTCAGCTCCGGAGGTGGACACTCACAGAAATCCTGTACAGCTGGGGATTCTAAAGCGCTTCCATTTCAGTGCTACTGCTGATGCCCCCACCACTGGCTGGAGGCCACAATAGCAAAAAGAAACAAAGTTCTGACCAGTGACTGGGTTTGCATATTGTGTTGCTAAGCCAAAAATAGATGGTGCAAAATAATTTCTCTTCTGGTGAGGGAATAAAAAAACAGATGCTAGTTCATCTCAGCTATGAATGAGATATTGAAGGAAGGTTTTAGTGTCTGTGGTGAGGGGAGGGGGTGGGGTCCAGAATTCGTGGTACTATTGTGTTTCTCCTGTCCCATCTGTTCTGTATCAATGCCGAATGAATTGATGCGGCCCCAGTAAACCTGCTTGATTAGTCTGGCATCTGCAGTCGTGCACTTTGAGGTACTTGACCCTCAACATCACTCACCAGTGTTTCATTTATGTTCTGCTTGCGCATGCCCTAAAAGTACCTTCTTTTGCAGTAACACTCATTCTTGTTTTCAACAGAAAATGCCTTATCCAGCATTCCCATCCCAGCCCAAAAGGGGCATGGCTGGGAATGATTGGTCTCCTTACAAAATGTCACCTTGCCCCCCCCCCCCACATAAATGTATGTATCACAGGGCCCTGTAAAGTTGCCCCCCCCTTAACCAATCCATCCCCCTACCTCACCCCTTGTTCCAATCCCCTGTCAAGGGGTTCTTGTCACTGATGGGACTCACAGTAAATCGTACAATGCTGCAAAAGTAAGGTGTATGTTAATGGTAATGACTGTATGTAGGGTTATGTAGGGTTAATGTAAGTTAATGATGGGCAATGGATTTCTGATGTAAATTAAATCTGGGTTTAATTACTTAATCACACTAATGATAGTCCTATTTAGTCTTTTGTTTGCATTACTTTCGCATGAAGCCTCAATCAACCAAAACGGCCCTCCCAACTCTCAGGAAACCCACAGTGCAGCACCGTCTCGCAGTCGTGCCTACGCACTGGGCCCCACTGATGCAGCACTGCACCAACACCGCACTGGAGAACGGGGTCACAACACACTGTGGGCGAGGACAGGAACCCCAACTGCGTCCAGACAGCCAAAAGCTGTCTGAAACATTGCCAGACCAGTTTCCAGGAATATCGTGGGCGTCCAGGAATAACGTATTTCAGAAGGGTTCATCCAGCGCCCCCAGCACAGCATGGAGAATAAAGTCACATAAGCACTGATTTTGTTTAGCCCCAGGCTCTCACTTCCTCCATTGGCCTTGGATCGACAAGAATGGAGCCCTTGTCAGCCACTGCGCTCCGTAACTGGAGAGAGCTGAACCGACGCTTTGCGGGAATCAATATTTATCCACTGACATGACACCCAAAAGGTATGGCTTCAGTGTTTCCCCTGCTTTTACCTCAAGCTGCTTAGCATTATTGAAAAAAAAAAAAAACTCACCCACATTTTCCTTCAGTCAGGCCCGTAGGCATTTTTAAAAAGTTCAAGCTAGCGGCTTTGGGATGATCTTATTTAACCAGCTGGAAGTCTTTTCAGCTGCGCTAGATGGATGTACAGATAAACAGCACCCACCTGCCCCCCCCTTTCATTCCCACCCCTCACTGTGATTGTTTTATAATTTCCATGATTGTTTTCTCTGCTGTACAGAAAACAGAGGACCAAGATGCATCGCCAAACTGTGTCTAAACCGGGGAACAAGGGGGATATGGGCTCTCTGGCCCATTATGAACACACTGCACACAGAGAAACTCCAGAAAGACATTGTGGCTACCAGCTCCCACCTGCCACGTCCAGCACCATCAGCAGCCCAGTATGCGCAGGGCCACTGAGGAACAGTGGCGGAAAAGTAAATAATAAAATCAAGGCTGAGAGATCAATGTAGCCACTGAAACGAAGAGGTAGCTTGGGAAATGAGTGCACAAACCCCCCCTCAGCCCCCAAGCTATAATAATTTACCACTCTTTATAGCTTTGTTTCAGCACTAAATAGGCAGATCTTCTTTTGCTCTTTACTTTCCAAGAAGGTTAATTGTGGCTTTTTCCCATCATTAAAATGCCCCCACCCCGCATCACTCTCTCTGCGTAGTATTTCTACCAAGAAGCTTGCATGTAATGACACCAATCTGTGCAAAGTCCGTGAGAGGAATAATGGACCATCTTTATCCGGCTTTTCACAAATGAGCTCCGACCCAGTTTATATGAGAGAGCAGGGAAGGTCTCCACATGAAACTGCACCCTTTCTTTCTGAAGTTCCTCTCATGTATTCTTGGCAGCAAGTGGTTAAAATGCCATTGTCTGTCCGCTTTGAGGCTGCTAGTGGAGAAACAGTCATGTTATTGTTGTATAATTATGATACATCCACTTCATTTAAATGAACCATCTGCTATCCAAACATAAAAACAGAGAATACATTTTGGGTGTTACAGTCATGGCCACAAGGTTTGACAAAGCATTCTCATTAAATATCCTTAGCAACAACATAGGAGCTCTCAAAGGTGTAGAAATGACCTGTGTTTTCTTTGGTTTTTTTCCCCACTGGCACGGTGATAAAGCTAAATGTCAATAACTAAAGTTATTAATATCCCAAATTAAAGTCTTGGAAGTCATGACCTTCATGTTTTTGGATGTTAACATGTACTGTACATATGAGGGGAGGTGATCTTTCATTGCTATGGTGCTGCAGCATCATTTCAAGGAGCGAGTGTAAAAAACTCAAGCACGCCTATTACTAGATGCAATGACCAAAGAGAAGATGATGAACTACTTTGGTCACGAAGTAGGTGGAACAAAGTAGACTACAAACAATGAACATTCCAACTCACACTCTTGTCATCAGAAATTTTGTTTGAAATTGTGACTGTCCTTAATTTTTCTGTTTATTCTGCAAGGACTTTACATGGAATTCAGTAATGTAAGTAAAGAAGCCGCTGAGTTTATGTACAGTGTGATGTATGGTATGATACTGTACTGTACTGTACTGCGCTGTACTGTAAGGGCTATATCAAAAGTGCTTCTCAGTGCTGGTGACCCAGAAGGGCTATGTCTGATAATGCCACAAATTCTGCCAGACTTAATCTGGATTAATCCATCAACAGGGGAGAAGACACTGCTGCCAAGCAGCACAAATTAAAGAGGACAATAGAGTAAAAGGATGAGGGAGGGGGGGGGGCAGGGTGGTAGATAGAGTGAGACTGGCGAACTGTGACCTTGCAGAATGTGAAGATCCATGTGGGTGTGGGGTGGGCGTCGGTTGGAAATGAGGAACAGAGGTGTCTGCTAATATCACTCCTTTTTTTACTTACACACTAACTTAATCTTGAAACCCTGCCATCAGCCCCATTGGGTTGGCCCTACCCAACATCTGCTGGCAGCAGTGTGAACTAAAGTGCACGATAAGTGCAAACAGACCCATAGGGCCTGTAGTGTGTGTGTGTGTGTGTGTGTGTGTGTGCGCTCTCCACCTGATGGTACCCAAATGTGAGATATGGGAGGAGGGGCAGGGGAGTAGAGGTGAGGAACACCATGAGAACATACAGCTCTTGCCTTAGCTGCCCAACGCAAGCAAGGACACCTAACTTCACCTGAGGCTCATTTGAGGCATCATTGGACACCTAACTTCACCATGCCCAATAGCAGAATGGTATGATCCCATTGATCCTCCTGCTTTCATAACCATACCTCAGTAAAGCCACCATCTCGGCTCTTCTCCAAGCCCAAAGTATCCAGCATGGCCTGGGAGACCGCAATCCCTACCGAATGCTCCAATGAAGTCACATGACTCTGATTCACAGATGCTCACATACCACCCCTAACTTGCCTTTGTAATGCCCCGCAGGGCTTCTCTGGGCCCTGACAGGAGCCACGGGATCCTCCATTACTGCAGCAGCACCAAGCCTGAGAGCTTCTGCTGAGCAGTACACAGCACACTGATTAGAGATGACTTTCCCAACGCGCAGTCGCTATGAACCCACTGTGGATCCTGGACACGTAATTAACCATGATTAATTATAATCAATCCATAAACATGAACGCGTTTGTCTCACTTTCATTTTCCTGACTGCTTTAAACATGATTTTTAAGATTAATTATAAATTTTACTTTGCCCCTTAAAAATAATACCATAGAATTGATTATTAATTCATTTTCAATTAATCAATGATTACTTATTTATAACCATTGAAAAAATGAGTATAGCATACATTAATCTAAATATAATAAGTAAATATATTCAGGTTGTTCATTTTTTTCCAGTGATCAAATAAAAGTTGGTCTTCGGCTAACATATTCCATTATATTGTTTCAGTCACAAGACCAATTAAGTTAATATTTAAACTAATTAACTAATTAGCTGGCTTGCAGACCAGCATGTGCAGGAATGGAGCTGGTTTAAAGAACAGGGGAAAGATCTGTTGGATACAATGAAACAAAATGGTAACGTAAACCACAGAAATGCTTTGAGTTTCTGCCCCTGCTCTGGGCCAATATGATCACAACATTAGTAGAATAACCAGTCCAGAGGTACCATCCAACGCACACACACACACACTCCCACACACCCTTTACAACCTGGGCCTGAAGTAAGAGCAGCCCACTTTATCCCAATCCCATTTTCCCCATCCTTATGAAACAGAGCTGAGGTACTGTGATTTCTTAAGGTATTGATTTATGCCACATGGGTACAATGGAGCTGTATTTGCATTGACACGGAGCCCGATGACACGGAGCCCATGACATTAATGTTAATAACGTCATTACTATCTCACAGGTGTGAGGCAGATAATGATGTAAATTAAGGCACGTCTGGGGCCACCAGTATGGGAACTTAACAATATGGGACCAGGGTGGGGAAATCCGAAGCAAAGAGCAGGGCAAGCAGAGCCTGACCCAAATATTTAATCTGCAAGGAAAGCTGCCTGTGTCAGGAAAATTCACCACACACAAACCCCATCCCCCCACCTCTCTGTCTGCGGGGGATCCAATGGGCCCACTGCTGGAGAATGGAGAGGAAGGGGAAAAGGAGAAATAAAAAGGAATCACAAAATCCTCTGGAAACTGGAATGGAACAAAACGAAAAAACCCGACCCGCTTAAATGGAGCCCATTCTGAGCAAAGCCGGGTCTGCAAAAAAGCTCTAAAAATGGGTTCCTATGGTATAAAACTGGGGGCAGCTTAGACATGCAAAACAAGCGGTGAAAAGGCATCTACAGATCCTCTAAATAAACTTCACAGTGATTTACAAGTACATGTAAGCCGAGTAAGCAGCAAAGGAGAGAGGAGACGCCAAGTATCGGCTCAGCAACAATTGTTGCAGCATTGTGTTTCACAGCTTGTTCTGCGGTGAAGTGGCATACTGTAGATTCATCTCCCATTCCAGAAAAAGCTGTTATACCCGTATAAAAATAGCCTCAAACACAGTGACCCCTACACTTTCTTTTCTTTGTTCTTTACTTCTTTATAACAAATGCCATTCTTTAATATTACTACGTAATTACGGTATTATCACTAAGCGAATAGGTAGTTTGTACACTGTACAAAGGTTCAATGGTGTACTATGGCAGCATGAGCGCTATGCACAAGCACCTGAGGGAGAACACACAGCTGCTATTCAGCATGATGGACCGCCAGAATAAGCAGAACCCCACCATAAGTTGTGCCTTTTTATGTTTATAAAATTACTTTAAAAGGAGTCTCCCTTGCTCTAAATGTCTCCGATTGCTGAGAAATGTGAGAATTTCTGGGGAACACACATGATGTCACCGTGCATAGATGGAGACCAAAGGATAGTCTTCGTATACCCCATGGACGTGCTTCCGTGATCATCTTTTACACCACTGAAGTGTGCAAAATTTATAGGGCTTCCACTAACAGCTAATTTTCTATGGGTTACTCTATAGACTATTTTACCGATTGGTCAATTAATCTAAAAGATTCATTTCCCTCCAGAAAATCAAATTTACTATTTAAGTTAAGTTAATTTTATTTTGGCAGCAACAAGCTGTATGTCACTGCAGAGCTTTAGATAACGGACACTGGCTTTTTGGCATTTTACAGGCATTATTTTCACCCACAATTTGATAAGCAGATTAGTAGTATGTCTAAAATTTTAATTAGATGTGTATTTTGATGACCAAGAGTTAGTAATCAGTATAAATTCAGTATGTCTGTATGCTTATTAAATTCAGTTAGCAGAGTGTTCCACATGCTACTGTTTTGGTAAATAATGGAAGCAGTGAGTACTGAAGTGGCTGTGAAGAAAGGGGCAGGTTAGTAACCACAACATCTTTAAAAAGAGACCTCTACTTAAAAAGACGTTGATGGGGTTGTGCTACTTTTTGTTTAATGAAGTCCGACTCATTAATTTAGTAATATAGTTTTCATTTTTAATTCAGCTAACAATGTTTTTTTCATTAGTTTCCATTTTCCTTTCAGTTTTATTTCATGACAATTACACTGATCCCTAAAAACCCAATATGCACGAATACACACTGGCACCATCAATCGGAGCCCAGATTGTAGCCTAAATATTTTCCCAAACACTTATTCAGTGGAGATTCTAGTAAGGTAGCAGCCTTTGTTTCATGGCTTTAATTCTGAGTATATTTAACAACTGCAAGGACAAATGTTATTAAGAAGCTCTCCGTACTAATGGTAAACATGAATAGACATAAATGGTGGTTTTTGCCTACTCTGGCTGTCCATTGTCCAGAATAGCGAGTCCAGAGTCCAGAGTCAAACCACCTTTTTTGTGATCATTTGAATGTAGTGATATTAAAGGAAAACAATTGTTATAATGAATTGAAGCATTTTATTAAATCATAAAGGTAATTTTGTTAAAATATATTTTTTTAAAAGATGCATTGATTTAAAATATTGACTATATGAAATGAGTTTATTCTTGCTCTCTGTTCTGGTGCTTGTTCCGTACGTTGCTTGCAGAGGAAAATGAATTCTTCAATTACTAGTGATCGACTGAATCAGCATGGGGTGGGGGGAGTCAGCTCCTGACTCCTGGTCAACTCTTTGGGGGTGTTGTGTGGGGAGCTGCACGCAATCGAGAGACACGGTGAGGAGACCCAGAGGGACGATGCTCCTGGGATAATGTAAAGGAAGCAGGGCCAGACGGGGGCAGGGAGACACCCACCTCACAGTCTCAGACAGCCATCTGCTCCATTCTCGCCTAGAGGGCCGCGGTGGGACATGTCCCAACATGCACGCTGCACAGGGACGCCCCCACAAGCCCAGTCAGCAGGGAGGGCCCTGCACACTGATCCCCAAAGACCACATGACAGTTTTAATACTTGTATTAATACACAAATAAATGTGCCTCAAAAGCCATGTATGACTTCAAAGCAAAGCACTGTCACTGGGTCATTTGTAAAGCTACCAGCACGCTAGGAGCTTAAGACATCGTTAACGGCCATATATATGGGATATAACATCCCATTTCTCAATACTAATTATGTATATTATTGGTAATGGTGGGGATGACAAACTGAACAGAAAAACAGCCACTCACCTCGACAAGAAATGTTTAAATTATTTTATTCCTTTTTCAGGTCAACGGAACAAGGATGGGTATGGGCATAAATACAACAAACTTAAAAATATGACGGAGAAAATTCATAGAAATAAAGATTCAGCATCAACCAAAAAAACAAACGAAAGGAACCGGAAGCAAGACTTTTGTGGACAAAACAAAAACAAAAAATGGACAAACCACTGAAAATGTGTGACAGGCAGAGCAAAGTGACGTCTCCGTCGGCTGATTTTGCCTCCTGAGATGGGACAGCCTCCATCAGAGATCAGGGGATTGCAGATCCACCTCCTCAGTGGACTGCTATTTCGCTAGCATGTCCTACTCGTGCCCAGCTGCATCATATTAATATTTAGTGGCATGGAATATGTCAAACATTTTATCTTATTAAATATTTTGAATGTAAGCACTGGTTAACCAACCAAATTAAAATTAATAAATATAAATTGCAATATATAGCAGAGTTTAACAACCAGTATTGTGATCTCAGTGAAGAGGAAATTATTTATCTGTTAGCAGCTTATTTGGGACCAGACAAAGTGTGTATTTACCAGTGACAGATTATCTCATAGTGGTTCACTATACACAGTTCACTTTGCATGCTAACATAGCTGTAAGCAGAATACAACCCCCTCCGTACCCCATTTAAATAAAACAATGTTCAAGTGACCTGTCTGAGCGGCACCTCCCATGAGACAAGAGTAGCTGCTCTATCCATTAGGCTATACTACACGGGGATATGCAGTGCATGTCTTCTTCAGGATAACCATTTCCTCTTCAGTGTGGCCCACTTTTTAAGAACAGTGGAAATCAATCAAGGGTTAGACTGCAAACAAACTGTACAAACAAGCAGAAATTGCAATCACAGCAGAAACTGGAAATAATACTGAGAAGACCACATCTCAGACTTTTACTGGCAACCCAGTTTCTCACCAGTCATAAATCTTACATGAGTGGAGGTTTACTGCGGGATCTGACAAAGGAATCGCTTGGTAATTCCCTGGTGACTGTGACATGCTCTCACCCGCCATTCTGTACCACACATGCACACTTGGAGTGGTAACTGGGGTAACTATGGTAACTAGAGGCAATGCAGAAATGCCCACAAAAAATGCAATCAAGTCCCCCACCCCATAAAACCTGACAAACAATAGGGCATGACGCATCTCTGCTGTGGGAAGTGCAAAGCAGGGAAACCAGAAGATTGCAATCCATAACATTAAATGGTATGTAAAAAGTACAAGAGTACAAATCTGAGGTCATTATTGGTGGTGGTCAACAATAATTAAAACATCATAGCTAAAAGGTCCAAGACCATATGAATACTGACAGAAATAATTCAGTCTATCTCCAATAAGTGATGACTGGGTACACGGTCACAGTGACCCTTAAGCACCGGACGCCAGTCATGATAGACAGCCATGTAAACAAGGGGCAGACATACCTACTGCACACACAGTGATGTGCTACCACTGAGCCAATGAGCTGTTCATTATAGAGACAATTAATGATTATACCACTCTTCCACGGGATGGCTATCGTATGCCAGCAGGGTTTTAATGTTAATCTCTAGTTGAAATCACAAGTAAATTACCAGTATCTCTCTGCATAGTGATACCGGCACGCATTCTATTAAAAAAAACCTGCCAGTCACAACACCCTGACCCCTACCTCCAGATGTAAAGGTCACCCCACCCCTGTATTTATATCAACAGGGGATGGACATAATCACTGCCAGTACTCCAATTCAAAGTTCCAAATGACTTTTGCTCTTGTTTGCAGGCCCCACAGTGAGACAATGCATATCTTTCGAGATGTTTTAGATGCATATGCAGGATCTTCAAGTTTCTTTGAGAAGATATCTCCACAAATTTTGTTAATTCCAGAAAATATCATCATGTGTCTCAACAACAAGGATATGTCCTGAAAAATGCTTCGTCAAGCAATTCTGCCATTGTGAGAACATTATAGAGTGTATTTTCACCTACTACATCCCTAAGCTATATGGTATAGCTTAAACAACAACAAAAAGCAAGTTTAGTAGATATGTAACTGGTTTATGTATTATCATTATCATGTATAATGTACTGTAAGTAACTGTACATGTTATACACTCATACGACTGGCAGCACAGTAGGTTTGTTTACAGCAGCATCACCACAAACATGATTAATGTGTTGCAGTATGACATTATGACCATGGTTGGACAGTAATGAAGTACATTGATTTAAGTACTGTAATTAAGTACATTTTGTGAGTATCTGTCCTTTACATGAGTGTCAAATTTTTTGGAAGCTTATAACCTTTACTTATTTTAAAGACAAATATTGTACTTAGACTCCACTATAGTTCTATGAAGGTTCTTATTACTCTTTACTGAAGCATAACTTTGAAGTTAGCAGAGAAATTTTCTTTTGACTGACCATAAACACACGTTTGGGTATCTATATCTCTGTAGGGACTCTCCATTCAGTCCTATGGGCATAACCCTAATACCAACTATGACAACCGTAACCCCTACCCAGCTCTAATCTTAACCATATGTATCCAAACAAAATACAAGACTTTTGATTTCACTCACAGATTTTTATAAAATTGAGCTTTCCCTTGTGAAGACCAGAAAAGGTTAAACTGCAATGGCTAGCCTTCTGTTGATTCAGCTGTATTCCTACAGGCATTGTACAATATTTTACAAGCCTTTTATTCTACAGGTTCTACAAAGGGGTGGCACAGGGGACTCACACCTCTGGGTTCTAGTCGCCCCCAAGGCTCCATGTGTGTGGCATGTCATTGTGGGCTTTCCTCTGGTTTCCTTCACACAGCCCAAAAACATGCTGAGCTTAACTGGAGCTACAAACTGTGACTGGTGTGCGAGTGTGCCTTGTGATATGTTGATGTCTCATCCTGGTTATTCCTTGCCTTGTGTCCATACGCCCCAATTACCCTGAATTGGATAAGCAGTTACAGAAAATAAATGGAGGCTCTATGAGCAAGTCAATGCATTCAGTAGAATATTTCACAGTCATTAGGTTCCAAAAATGCATTGATATTAAAAAAGAAAATGTACTTTTAAGCACTTTTAAGCACTTAACTATTTTTAAAATCAAGTACTCCAGTAAAAAAATTGACTGAACAACTTTCACTCGTATTGGAGTGATATTTGACCAGGAGTATCTATATTTTGACTCAGGTAATAGAGTTGTGTAATTTTTCCACTTATGTTTACGATGGTTACAACATTAGATATGTTTCAGCTCCATTATATCCTTATATGACTGAAATGTTATGTGATGCAGAAACGTAGACTTTGTATAGACATCACTGAAAACATTTGAGCTTTTAACGAATTAAAATAACCAAAATTTTGTATTTGGAATGAAATCTTACTCTGTGTCTAGTGTCAGTAGGTTGGCACTAGGAACTATTAAGTTATATTCAGTGATGTTTCTGCACATGCCACAGTACTACATGGAGAGTGCAGTTTTTCCTTATGAATGGAATTCCACATACAGCAAAGTAGACACTGTTCCCATGGTGACACTGCCATGTGTTTTGTCTCAGGCCGACCTTGCTTCTGCTCCATTAGCCTCCGCATGCTGTGCGACACCCTGCCATGCCACCCCGGCCCTCCTGACCCAGTCCACACACCTGTGGAATGGCACCCACCTCCATCACAAATAAGCTGGAAATAATACTGTGGTTACAGCGCATTCCCAGCCTCTTTAATCAGATTATGCCACACAATTTGATGTTTGTGCGCAGGCAGGATGGCTGGAGGAAGCTCAGCGAAAGGCTGCTACTTATGTACCATCTGCGCAGATTCGCCTGGGCACAAGATTTTCCAACAAAGCGCGAAGCCAACATATCCTGCTGAAGCTGCCCTGGCTGCCAGCTCTGTCGGGTGTGGCATATATCAGACTGACACTGATTACTGACATATTTTACATGTACTTACCCCATCAGCACTGGCTAGTGCTAAAAAAGACAAAAACAAATATTTAAAGACTAATTCATCACTTAGTACACAGCTGTGCATATATAAACTATTCATAAAAGTGGTTCAAGTATTGCTGTAAATGATCATATGATCCAAAATTTATCCTTAAGTGATCCTTCTTGATGATAACATACTTGGAGGCATTTAATCATTGAAGCTTCCTGACACGAAGTATGCAATAGTAATAGTGGGCGACAGAGACGGAACTGGAGAGAAGTCAAAAGTATCCTCAGTACTCAATTTTATGAGCACTGGTAGCATAATGTACCTACAGGCTAATTGCCTAAGTCGGGTACCAGGGAAAGCCCTTACGTAAGCAGTTAAATGTGAAGGCAATAGTTAGCTAAGGAAAGAAGTAAAAAACTACAAGCAGCACAGCATCAATACTGAGCCACTCAGAATCATTATTAACAGACGTTAGCAGGGTGATAACCCTTCCACTCCAGTGTCACTTCAGCACAGCTGCTCACATCTGAAGGTGGACCTTCCGTTCTGCCAGAGTGCCACATCCTTGGAGCTGCAGTTCTGGGTGCTTATACGGAACACAAAAGTGTGAAACAAAAACCCACCCAGCTCGCTTTTTTATGCTTAGGAGCATAAAGCGAGAAAAACCACTGAACGTTATTGACATTAGGTGCTTTCACACCGAAAGAACTTTTTTTCTGAAAACCGATTTTTCCAGAACCAAAGGCTGTCCCTGTCCACACTGCAGGAACTCGGCCCGAATATAGTTCTTCGGAAGCAGTCCCGGAACGCTGTTTTAATACCTACTCCAGACTAGATATTTTTTCACTCAAACTGGGGAGATGCTTACAGTGATAAATTTGCTGATTGGTTGATTGGAAACATCGGAACAAACTTGGAAGTTATGTGGAAATGCAAGGAAAGAAGATATAGCGGAGTACAAATTGAGTAGATGTAATTATTTTTGTACCCCAACTACATTTAATGCATCAATTAATACATTTTTTGCTCCGGTCTCCATATTTCTACACCAGAAAATTTTAATTAAAACCAATATAGTTTTGTGTGACAATGCGGATGCATCAGTGAACCTTCCCAACATTTATGAGCAGGATCACATTACATCGTTTTTTATTTTGTGGAAAATGAAAAATTGATCTGCTGGCCAGATTTAACAAGAGTCAAGTCACAGATCATTTAAGTAACATAAATAAAAGGCTGTATCCCATTTTCATCATGATCGTTCCCCAGTACCAGCAAATAACTAACAAACCGACCAGTTTATCCTCCATTATTTTGGCCTGGCAGTATAGTTTCACATGAATTTACAGTGGTACCTCGGTTCTCAAACTTAATCCGTTCCGAACTCCAGATCAGATCCTAAAAAGTTCGAGTTGTAATCAAATTTTTCCCATAAGAAATAATGGAAAACCAATTAATTGATTTCCGGCCCCACAAAAATACAACCAAATATGTTTTTTAAGCATTTCAACACAAAATGAACAGGATAAAACAAGAAGAGCATTTTACTTAATGGCTTCCAAAACGATAGCCAAGATCTTATCCCAACATTACCCCTGTCTTGCCCCAATCGTCCGCTCCTTCCGTGTGCCACACCCCCTCGTTAACCTCGTGTGGGATCCTCATGTGATCAGATGTTTCTGGTTGTTGTCATTAGTCCTCCGTATTAAGTCCGCGTTTCAGTTTGTTTACCCAGTCCGGTCTTTGGGTATGTTGGACTTGCTTACAGCGCTGGCTTAAAGCAACACATATTCATCCTGACGCAACGCATTACGGTTAGATGCATTGCGGCCTCTCACCCGGCTGCACGAACTGGAACCACCTCCGTGACGATAAACCTTTGCCCTTATTGGCTGAGTTTAGTCACATGCATGACGTTTGTATCCCAGTCAGTTCCGATGCGTAATCTGCTATCTCTCCGGAATATATCGCGTAAAGCAGTGAGAACTGCTTTTCAGTTAATTTACTTGTTAAAATAAAGTTTAAGTAAATGGCACAAATGCTCTAATAGTACACGTAAGTTAGTGGTTTGTTTATTGTTAGTTACTGTAATGTTGCGCTGCTTTATTTGGTT